>BPLR01003300.1:0-78999 GCA_021605095.1 Caerostris extrusa
GTAAAATCTTTTCTGAAGAATTCAGTAAAAACTTTTATTTTCCATCGCCTTTTCTATGTATAGAAGTTTCATTTTTAGACAAAAAAACGGTAGCTGTGAATGACATCGTCCTTTTCAACATTTATTTTCACTCGAAAGGATATTACAGTTCTTTGAAGTTCTTCTAAAAGATTTATCTTTTTATAATAATGATATAGGAATTCATTGTTAAAGAAGAGTATCAATTTAGAAATGTTACAAAAAGATAAAATTAACACACCACAATTATGTACAGGGTGATTATAGTTAAAATCCCACTTTCAAAAAAACTGTAAAAAAAAAAAAAAACTCGTCACAATGAGTTCAAATTTGAATTGAGAATACTTGAAGAAGCTGAAACGGTATGGCATCAAAAGAGTTCCTATTTTTCCATCCAATTTGGTATGAATTTTCTTGGTGGATGGGCTTCAATCAATCACAGTGTCACAACTATTGAATGACATGAAAGCCATTTTTTTTCTGTCAGAAAACCGAAAACAATGGGCACATTGAACACTACAGTTGGTTGAATGTGCAAATCATGCCAAATACGTTGTCATTTCTGTTCAAAAAATATCACTGCAACCGAATTCCTTATCTTTATGCCGTTTACAGAGCCATATGTTAATACACTTTGGAAATTGTTTTGATTCCTTAACGTTTCCCACTTCTTCAAGTATCATCAGTTCAACGTGTGACGTGTGTTTCTTTTTTTACAGCATTTTAAAAGTGGGTCTTTTAATTATAATCACCCTGTATTTTAGTTATTAATACGAAAAATAATAATTTATTTTTCAAAAACGAATGGATTTCATTTTACAAGATATGTTAAAAATATTATAAACTAATTACACACTTTTATTGATCGGCAGGATATTTTAGTTAGAATCACTTAATACACTTTAGCCATATTGAATCGAATTCAGATTTTTTTTTGTCTATGGTCTTAAGGAATAAAATTAAATGGACTGAATCATGTATGGACCCTGTTTTAAAATGTAAATTATCATTTTATACAGAGATTTCTGTAAACCTCTAATAGTTAAACTCATGAACTTGATAGACATTATAAAGGAAATATCGCACAGTGGTACAATATTTACTACATTTGGAAAAGGCTTTTAAGGATTAATTCAATGAAAAGAGTTTTTAAAAATAGTCTCTAATCCAACTTTGAACAGTTGTTGCAAAGTTATATGGTTCTAACGATAAATTGATGTAAGTTAGTCGCAAGTAAGATGGTGTCGTTGCTGATAGTTGTCAAATAGTTGTCGCAAGTTTTGTATAAATGGTAGCAGTTGTCGCAAGTTAGATGGTGTGAATGGTGATAGTTGTCAAATAGTTGTCGCTAGTTAGATGGTGTCGTTGATGGTAGTTGTCATATCGTTGTCACAAGTTTAACTTAACCTTATTTGCATTTTAGATGTTATAATTTGTGATTTTTATGATGTTTTGACATCTATCGGGATGTCATTTTGGAACATCATGTACGTTTGTTTCGGGGCGCCATGGGTGCTGAATTTCTGTTTATGGATGACAACGCCCGTCCTCACCGTGCAAACATTGTAGACGAATGCCTTCAATTGGAGGATATCATCCGTATGGATTGGTCAGTATACTCACCGGTCTTGAAAACAGAGCATGTGTGGGATATACTTGGCCGACGAATTGCAGCCCGTCAACCCTCCCACCTGTCAACCAGAACTTCGATGGCTTGATGAGTGGTGTAATATTCCCCAAGATTAAATTGATAATTTGATACTCAGCATGCCTAGGCGTTTTAAGGCCTGTATTGCATCGTCCGAAGACATACTCCATATTAACCCTAATACTAACCATTTTATACTGTTTTTGTAAATAGGTTCTTTTTTTGAAATTTGCTCCAGGAGTAAAAATCGCAATTTTTATTAATTATGTCAAACATATAGCATCTTTTTTGCTCTTTTTACCTTTTGTTTAATAAATAGATTTTACAAATAAATCAAATTTGTCTTGCTTCTGTCTCTTTCTTAGCCTGAACTTCATTAACCTTAATTTATGGACATGAGTGTATATATGCATATATATATATATAATTATAATTATAATTTTATAATTGAGCGAGGACGTAAAAATATTAAAAATTAATAATTTCGATAATACTTCAATATAGGCATTACTTAATTTGTTAGATGGAGCCTGATGGCCGAGTGACTGGCGCTCGGTACAACAGGTTTCGAGTTCGAGTCCCGGCGGTGACAGGGATGTTTACGGAATCCACTTTAAACCGTAGGCCCCGATCTAACAGGATCGTAGAGAGTTGTGGAGGTAATGTTGCTCGTGACCGTAGCATATTTTTCAAGCTACACGTATAGTGTCAAATGAATAACGACGGTGCAGCCCTTTCTGCTTAGGGCACAAAGATAACTGCCTAGGTATTTTACAGCCGCATTAGAAAATGTTAGATCTTGACAGAAATGCGAAATTTTTCACATCGTAACTTAACATAAGCCGTATAACAGAAACGTTTGACAGACTTGTCGTTGAATCTTTACAGCTGTACGATTCAATTAAGTTTTCTAACATTTCTAACAAGATATTTTTTCTAACGATGTGCCTTTTTTTTTAGCCTGCTTAACAGTATATCTTTCATTTTTAAAAGTGCTTGGTAGCGTTAATAAAACTAACTCTATTCAGTGTTGACTCCACCTATAGCTTGATTTGCAACTAGAAGTATAGGAAGTTGGGCAGAGGAACTGACCAAGACATTGGAAATGGATTTAAGCATAAAATACAAAATTTGTTGTTGTTGTTGTTGATTATCCCCTTGATTTAGAATCCTTAAACCAAGTCCAGTAGCAGATCATGCTGCATCAATAGATCGCAAACTGTCCTCCCCTCATTCAACAGCGCCGCTCTGCCAGAGGCACCAATACAATCGATGAGATAAGAGGGAGACGCGATGGCCGAACAATGACAAAGGTATATGTCTTCTCGTTCTCCATTGAAGGTCAAACTCTTAGTGTGGCCAGTCCTTAGTCTAGCTAAAGCCGTTTGAGCAGGTCTAGGACAAGAGCACCCGCAAGACATACCAGGATATTTAGCGGCGTACCATGCATGAAACGGTGGGGCGACCTCCAAGAGGTATTCACTCTGGCTAAAGTCATGGAATGAACCTCTGAAGTAATCGGGAAGAAGAAGCTTTAGTGAAGTTCAACCCTTCCCTAGCACAAAGGAGCAGATCAGCAATTTCATTTCCATAGATGCCCACATGGGGAGGGAATCCACTGCCACCGATCCGGTCTGGTCCAAAAGCTAGCTTAGAAACTATATCCCGCCCAAAGATGCTTACACCTCCCCTCAAAACTGTATTGAGCTTACTTAATCACCAGAATCCAAAACATCAGGTACTTTAAAGTCTAAAGCTAATATTTAAAATGGATATACCAATTAATTGAACTGAAATATTATATTTGTAAAAGATTATTTTAAAAATTGGCATTCAATATTTCTATCACTGCCAGAACCAGGTACAACTTTCCAGGCGCCTAACAGTACAATAGAAAAGATTTTAGAAGACAACGCGGTTTATATTGATTATATTAAAGAAACAATTTAATGCGAGCTGCAAAATCATACGTATTGTATTAGATTTTTAAAGGCAAAATATATACCATATTACTGTATGACGCATTGTAAATAATTATACTGCTATCTGCAGTATAAACAGCTATTTTTAAAATACTTATTTTACTCAAGAAACATTTCACTTATCGTAACATTTCTATTCATTAAAGTTTTTTTCCTTCTTAAATAAAAAAAAATGGATGCAAGAAACAAGATTATAGTGCTCTAACTCACTTAAAAAACATTTATTAGGTATTATATGTGTACAATTTTTTCTTTTTTCAGAGGAGGAGGAAAGTTGTGAAAAGGTCTGTCTGCGAAACATCTCATGGGATTAAGATTCTGCCAACTCTTTTACTCATGCCTTATAAAAAAATATTTATTACAACAAATAAATAGTAAAGTTTCATCAAAACATTAAGTATAGCTTAGAGCTCATAAGAAATTATTTGTAGTTCTTTAAAAATATGATACAATTTAAAAGAAATAATTTTTGTATTAAAAAATCTCATGAGAATGTATGCTATTTTCTTTTAAGGAGCAAGTCTTTGTTGGTAACATTTATTTTTTTATTAGGCTATAACACTAACTATTGCAACTATCAAAAAACATATAGCTATTCTAACTGAAAAGGATTATTAACTATTTCTTTAATTTAGTAATTACTTTTTAGTCGAATGTACTACCTTATTTAATTTTGTAGCATTAAATTATTTTAATAGTAGAACAGAGTATCTTTCTCTTTTGTCTACTTGTAGAAATTACTGTGAAATAAGTTATCACATATTTTTTTAAAGTTTTTAGGTAACTTATTGTAAAAGTATTAATAAGGCGATAATAAATCCTTATTGATACTAATAATACACTCCAACAGTAATAAAAATCTTCATTGACATTTACAATAAAATAAAAAAGAAACAGCTTTAGTAAGATTTGGAAGTAAGGTTTTAGTTGATTAATCTAAAAATCACTGCAATTAAATTTAAAAAAAAAAAAATCTGTTATAGAAAGTATTATTTTGGGGTCGCAAAACGGATTTCTTATTTTGAGAGAAATCAACCCATTGGATGCGAGAGACTATTACAATGTAAAAAAAACAATTTATTAAATTTTCTTAATTTTAAATTTATGGGGAAAAGTAGTTATAAGAACTGAATTTTCTTTGATAGTGATTTTTGCTATTCATCTTCAAATTATTTTAACTATAAAACAACTATAGTTTCGTTGCTTAAAGCAAAAAGAGAAGAAAAGACAGAGAAATAAAATTTTAATTCAAAATACCCAAATAGAAAACAACAATACTGATTGCTTTGCTAACAACTGTAGAAATAAACTGCACAAAAAATGCAAATGAATGTTCGATGCATCAAAATTTAAAAGATCTGAACAACTTGAAGGAGTTTCAAATTGAAAATGCTTTTTTTTATTGGCAGAAATAAACAATAGAGACGACAATAGACACACAAATTGTTTCATGCCACATATGGATTATTTTCATTTAAATTCCGTACCAAGCCATTTATTGTCTTTGTTTTTGCAAATATTTAATTGCATTCGAGCCTTCAATCCAACTCATGAAACCGATGTTCTGAAAGAGTTGTTCATAAAGTATCAGCAACGTCCGTTACTTTTGCAGAGGTAACATAAAAGGATTCTCCTCATACAAAGACTTGGAATTCTTTAGAGCGGGACGTCCTTCGAGATGACCTTGCAAAAAAGCAATTTTGCAACATTAAATGGTATTACAAATAAAGTGAAGCAGAAATAAGTTTTTCATTGTGAACAAATAGAATTTTATAGATACATGTGGTATCTGAAAACCTTAGAAACTAAGATTTCGTGATGGCCGAATGGCTAGGGTTCTAGTGCTCTCTACCACAGGTTTTCTGGCTCGAGTCCCGGCGATATTCGTAGTGATTCGAAATCCACTTTGCTCAGATCCCGGTCTCATACGACCGTACAGCGTCACAGTTTTGTTGCTCAAAGAAGAACATAAAAAATACTGGAATGGGAATAAAACACAAAAACAAAATTTCAATTCAAAATACCATAAGAATCAAAAAACCATTACTAATTGTTTGTAATTCAACAGCTGTAAAAGTAAGCCGCACATAAATGCTGAATGAATATTAGATGCTTTAAAATTTAAAAGATCTGAACAATTTGAATGAGTTTCAAATTAAAAGTGCACTTTTATTGGCAGAAATAAATACTAGAGAAGACTTCGCCAGACAAACAGATTGTTTTTCATGCCGAACGTGGATTGTTTTCTCATTTATAATCCACAGTAATCCATTTATTGTCTTTGTTTGCTAAATATTTAATGGCATTCGTGTCTTTCAACCCAACTCATGAAACCCATGTTCTGAAAGAGTTGTTCATAAAGTATTAGCCGCGTTGTTGCAGAAATAAAAGGATTCTCCCTCATACAAAGACTTGGAATTCTTTTTAGAGAGTGCCGTCCTTCGAGTGCATAAGTAATTAAGGGAGAGATTTTAAATGGGATAATGATCATTCCCCATCTGGAAGAAAAATATTAAATGGTATTACAAATAAAGTGAAATAGAAATAAGTTTTTATATGAAAACAAATAGATTTTTGTAGATACATGTTGTATCTGAAAGCTTGCGTAAGATTTCGTAATCGTTGCCATTTTTATTAAAAAAATCGTTCTTTTTTTTGTAATTTTAGCTGTAACCTTTGAGTGAGTTTCAATTTGAATGAGTTTCAATTTGAAAACGCACTTCTTATTGGCAGGAATAAATAAATGGAGAAGACTTCGCTAGAAAAACAAATTGTTTTTCATGCCCCACGTGGATTGTTTTCCAATTTATATTCCTGACCCATCCATTTATTGTCTTTGTTACTAAATGCTTAATTGTATTGGAGCCTTCAACCCAACTCATGAAACCGATGTTCTGAAAGAGTCGTTCATAAATTATTAGCATCCTTAGTTTTGCAGAAGGAACATAAAAAGGATTCTCCCATACTACAAAGACTTGGAATTCTTTAGAGACGGACGTCCTTCGAGATGACCTTTGCATAAAAAGTAATTTGCAACAAAACTATTTGAGAGGAATTTAAATGTATAATGATCATTCCACATCTGAAGAAAAAAATTAAATAGTAATGGTAATGTAAATGTAAATTAAATGTAAATGGTAATGGTAAAAAATTAATGGTAAGATGGAGCAGAAATAAGTTTTTTATCTAAACCAAATAGAATTTTGTAGATACAAGTTGTATCTGAGTGTCTTTGAAACTGTGTAAGATTTCGTAACTTTTGCCATTTTTATTAAAAAACCGTGAATTTTTTTTTTTGTAAATTTAACTGTAAAAATATTTTAAATAATTATTTTATAATCCTAATTCATTTATTATATTACTTATTATATATTTATTATTATATTACTTATTCATTTATTATATCTGTAAGATTTCACAATCTAAACTGTAATATATATAAATAAGTATATTATATTCCAATATTTTTTTTTACATCTATAAATACAGAATGTGATACAAGTGTTTTCATCTAAAAACAAATTAAATTTTGTAGATACAAGCTGTATCTCAAAATCCTTTAAACTGCTTAATATTTCTGTAATCTTTGGAATTTTTATTGAAAACCGTGCATCTTTTTTAAGTTACTTGTAAATGAAGTTTATTTATAAAATTTTGATGAATTATACCATTTGGAATATTTAATGAATTTGTAACCCTTGTTCCACCTACGCAATCCTGTTTCCTCCTACTCACTGCAAGAGAGTCCCTTCCGGCGTTCAGAAGAAATCGTCATTTGGCATCGAAACTCTCACCAGAGAAATAAATTTTTAATTCAAAACACCAAGGGTAAAAACCCCATTACTAATTGTTTGGTTTTCAACTACAGTAGAAGCAAACGCACAAAAATTCTAAATGAATGGTTCGATGGTTTAAAATTTAAAGGATCTGAACAAATTGAATGAGTTTTCAAAATTGAAATGCAGTTTTTATTGTCAGAAATAAATAATATAGATGGAGGGTCAGACAAACAAATTGTTTTTCATGCCACACGTGGATTGTTTTCCTCATTTATATTCCCCACCCATCCATTTATTGTCTTTGTTTTGCTAAATATTTAATTGTATTCGAGCCTTTGAACACAACTCATGAAATCCATATTCTGAATGGGTTGTTCAAAATTATTAGCGGCGTCCTTACTATTTCAGAAGAAACATAAAAGAATTCTCCTCATACAAAGACTTCCGAATTCTTTACAGAGGGACGTCCTTCGAGATGACGTTTGCATAAAAAAGTAATTGCAACAAAACAATTTATGAGGAATTTAAATGGGATAATGATTATCCCACATCTGGAAGAAAAAAAAATTAAATGTTATAAATAAGGTGGAGTAGAAATAAGTTTTTCATCGTGAACAAATAGAATTATGTACATACTAGTTGTAATTGAAAACCCTGAAACTGCGTAAGATTTCGTTAATCTTCGGCATTTTTATTAAAAATCGTGATTTTCTTTTTGTAATTTTAACTGTAAATATATTATAAATAATTATAGATATTTTTTTGTTCTAATACAGGTGGCAAACGCTTAGGACAATTGTCTTCGATGCCTTAAGGCGTAAGGTAATTACTCACTTAGCACTACCAGAGATGCGTAACTAGAAAAATAAGCTACGGACGCAGAGCAAACAATACATCTGCAACGCTCACGATCCTATTAGACCGGGACCTACAGGTTAAAATGGATTCCGAACTACTAAAAACATTCATGGTACCTCCGGGACTCGAACCGAAACCAGTAGTACCAAGTTCCAGAGCTCACCTCAGCCATTCAGCCATTCAGGCCCAGAAACAGTTATATTATATTCCTAATTCATTTATTATACATCTGTAAGATTTCTTAAATGTAACTGTAATCTTTGGCATTTTTATTGAAACCGTGCATCTTTTTGTAATTTTAACTGTAAAATAAATTTTTCCAAAGTTTATTTATGAAATTTTGTTGAGTTAAATTCATTATAGATTATTTAATGAATTTGAAATTTCAATAATTCACTTTTTTGAATGGCAGCCATTTTTATCTGTTTCAGTGTTATTTCAACACTGCCATGTATGTTTGTAGTGGTTCGAATCCGTTTTTGCCGTAGGCCATGTTTAACAGGAACGCAGAGCGTTTCGGGGTAGTGTGTTACTCCGCATCCGCAGCGCTTATCTTTAAGTTACACGTACCTCCTGAATAGTGCCAAGTGAGTAACGTCGGCAACTGGCAGGATAGGCAAACCTTTTCGGCTGCGGGCCAAAATTGAAGAAAAAACAATGTTTGGCGGGCCAAGATAATTTTTTTTTTTAAATTTTAAAACTATTTATAATATTAATAACCATTTATTATTACCATAATATTGATAATATTATTAACCAATAATATATATACTTTATTTTTGAAATATTTTACGAATAACCCAAAAACACTAGCTATGCTACACTTTTAATAATTTCACCACTATTCACAATGATGCTATGTGTCTGCAGCCTTTCCATACGCAATCAATAATATTAGAACTCGCGCCAAAATAAAAAGCCTCTGGCTGGAGTATAAAATACGGAGTCTGCCAAATGTGAAGTCTAATTCCCCTATATTGGATTCCCATATGTCTGCTCCCGAGAAAGAGAATGCTTGTTGGCGCCAATCTATATCTATAACTGACAAAGAACTTCCGCTTTTAACACTTTCCCGATTGAAAGCTGTCTGTGCTTGCTATTTCCGTCGATTTATATGTTGTAGAACAAAAATAAGTCCTTTGAAAAAAAGGAAGAAAAAAATATTTAATCCAATTAGAAAAGGAGACGGATATATAATATATAAATATATATTTCTTTTAATTTGTCTCTGACCGCCAAATTAAAAAATTATGTCCGCGGGCCGGATAGAACATTCCGGCGGACCGTAGTTTGCCCATCCCTGCTTTAAGGCATAAAAGACGGTTGTCTAAGTGTGTTTTGCCAGCTGCATTGGAAAAATGACTGAGGGTTTTGTTTAGTTTGTCACCATACCGTCATCTTGTTCACACGAGGGCTAAACAGACCGCGACCTACTGTTTGAAGTGGATTCCGAACCCCTCACTAACATCCATGCCGCAGCCAGGATACGAATCTGAAGCCTATGATACCCAAGGTAAGAGCGCTAGTCACTTGGCCATCATGGCCGCACCGAGAGAGAAGGGCGTGTTGAAGAAAGTTTCTTAAAGACACCTAATAATTAACCCAGCAACACATGCTGTTAGTTAATTCAAACCAATGTAATCCGTAACTTTAGTTCAGGGATGGCCATGTTTTGAAGGAATGTTTTTCAGGCCCGTGAAATTTATTACACTTTTACATGAGATATTTATTTTATAATGGCCAAAGTAGTGTATTAAGAATGTTACTTCGTTTATTTTTTTTTATATTTTACTTTTAGTGTTATATCTTTCTTTACAATGTGCATTTAATATCCTTATTATTACATGCAAAAATAAAAGTAAACACAAAAATTACAACTCATTCTGTTTCCATTTTTCACTCCAAAATATGTCTTTAGAGGGTCTAAATATAATAGGGGGATATACAATTTTATATGAAGTTATGAGGCATTTCCAAAGTGGCTCGCAAGATTATATGGGTGGCCACCCCTGCTCTAGTTGGTTGCTTTAGCTGAAATAATACCCTGGAAGTACAGCATTTTTTAAGCACACGGGATTTGTAGACTATAAAAAGATACTTATAGACTACTTATTAAGTAGACTATAAAAGTCCGAATCTCGACTCTTTCATACAAACAATTTTTGTTTTTTAAATAGTCGATAGTCAGTTTAAAAATTGCTGCAGTAGCAAACCAAGTCAGTGTTGAGAGACATTTCTCAGCACTGAGAAAATGATTCTGATGATGAGATGAAATGTGAAGATGAAAATTCTGATGAAAGAAGATCCTATAGGAGCTACTCGATTATTAGAAAAAACAAACAAGACTTACTGTATTACAATTTTTGTGATTAAAATATGCAATTTTCTTTCATTATCTTCACATATACTATAATATTTTTCTATATGATCAATAAATAATATTGCTTCACCTTTTAATTTAGTTCTGTTATTTTTATAGTATACATATTTTTTGTAAGCAAACTTTGAGTAAAGATTTCTCATGTAACAAAAACCAAAAGGAGTTTTGCAAGAAGTGCAATCACATCACCGGAATTATTGTATAAGAGGAATTAATATATTTTTCAGATTTACAGAGAAATTATATAAATCCAATGATTAGAAACGAGATTTTAATCCATTTAAAAACATAAATTGAATAATTTTTATGAAAGATCGTTAAAGTTTTTAAATTAATGAAAAAAAAAAGAAAGAAAAAAAGTTTTAAATCAAGGAAGAAAGAGAGAAAAGTTTTAAATCAAGGAAGAAAGGGAGAAAAGTTTTAAATCAAGGAAGAAAGAGAGAAAAAAGTTTTAAATCAAGGGAGAAAGAGAGAAAAGTTTTAAATCAAGGGAGAAAGAGAGAAAAGTTTTAAATCAAGGGAGAAAGAGAGAAAAGTTTTAAATCAAGGGAGAAAGAGAGAAAAAGTTTTAAATCAAGGGAGAAAGAGAGAAAAGTTTTAAATCAAGGGAGAAAGAGAGAAAAGTTTTAAATCAAGGGAGAAAGAGAGAAAAGTTTTAAATCAAGGGAGAAAGAGAGAAAAGTTTTAAATCAAGGAAGAAAGAGAGAAAAGTTTTAAATCAAGGAAGAAAGAGAGAAAAAGTTTTAAATCAAGGAAGAAAGAGAGAAAAGTTTTTAAATCAAGGAAGAAAGAAAGAAAAGTTTTAAATCAAGGAAGAAAGAAAGAAAAGTTTTAAATCAAGGAAAAGTTTTAAATCAAAAGAAAGAAAAGTTTTAAATCAAGGAAGAAAGAAAAGTTTTAAATCAAGGAAGAAAGAAAAGTTTTAAATCAAGGAAGAAAGAAAAGTTTTAAATCAAGGAAGAAAGAAAGAAAAGTTTAAATCAGGGAAGAAAGAAAGAAAAGTTTAAATCAGGGAAGAAAGAAAGAAAAGTTTAAATCAGGGAAAGAAAGAAAAGTTTAAATCAAGGAAGAAAGAAAGAAAAGTTTTAAATCAAGGAAGAAAGAAAAGTTTTAAATCAAAGAAGAAAGAAAGAAAAGTTTTAAATCAAGGAAGAAAGTTCTAGAGTAATAAATATTTATTTTTACATTAAAGTGTTAAATGTTAAATTTTTTACTTTAAAGTGATAAAATTTAAAACTTTTACTATAAAGCGATAAAATTTAAAAATTTTAACTTTAAAGTGGTAAAATTTAAAAATTTTTACTTTAAAGTGATAAATTTAAAAATTTTTTACTTTAAAGTGATAAAATTTAAAAAATTTTTACTTTAAAGTGATAAAATTTAAAAATTTTTTACTTTAAAGTGATAAAATTTAAAAATTTTTACTTTAAAGTGATAAAAATTTAAAAATTTTTACTTTAAAGTGATAAAATTTAAATTTTTACAATTCTCTAAATCAAATGTCCAAAATTTTAACATTCAAAGAATTTAAATCTAGTTTTATGTATTTTAGTTCCGATGTGTTTTACCTGCATCCAAAGAAAAAAATATTCTTTCTTCAGATTTATTTTGTTCTAAATTATAATTACTGCCATTTACAAAAACCTGCATTTAAGTGGATTTCATTGAAGCAATGTATTTAAAACAAGTTATTAAAAACAATTTTGAGAGGCATAGTCAAACGCAAATTACATTGGAAATAATCCTCAAGTTTTGAAGATTCAAGATTTCGATTCATTAAAAATATTTTCTTAAATTCATTCATTTTCTTTAGAGATGTTTTAAAACATTTTAAAATGAACATTTGTAGTACTCGCATTTCAATATCATCGACGAAATTTCTTTTTACAGAAAAATGACTCGAAAATGAATTCCAAAAATACGTAAAAACAACGATATTTATTTAAACATAAAAAATAAGGTACAAAATTGTACATTAATTATAGTACAAGTTACTTAAATATGATCTCAGTACCAATTAATTCCGAAAATAAAAAGTGTACATAGTTATTTAAATATGTTACGCTAATGTACATACAGTAAAGTCTAAAATTGTGCAATACAGTCTAAAATTATAAAACATTGAAGGCTTGGTTATTATTTTCTTGACAGCGAAATTATTTCGAAACAATTTATCCAAATACATAATATAATAGACAAACTGTATTAATTATTTGCTTATAAAAGATAATATCTTACAGAACAAAAAAAATGAGATATTTAGATTACTTTTTTAATGCATCTTTATAAAAATTTACTTAATGATTCCACAATTCCTTCACAATGTGCAGTAAAATAATTTCAGATGTATATTTCACAAGTACCAATTTTTTTTACCTGTAAATATTCAAATCAATCAGTTATAAAATATATCGTCAAACATACATTAAATAAATAAATTATTAATCAAAAATTACCGGTCTAAAACATCAAATCCCGCGTTATAAACATACTACAGTAGAACCTCTTTAAATCGAACCTCGATAAGTCGAAAACTTCCAAAACTCGAAAAAAAAATTTTTCCCCTTCCATTCAAGCTCCAAAACCTCCATGACTCGAAATTTAAACCCTCCATATGTCGAAATAATGAGTCCATCCCCACAAGCCATTTTGGTTTATATTTTCCCTCCGTAACTCGAAAAAAAAAAAAAATTGTGACCTCTGTATCTCGAACATTAGCAATGCTTGATTTTACTTTTACAACTCGATCATTTGAAACTAATTACCTCTATAGCTCGAAGAAAAATAAGTTACCGACATTAAGGATTTGCCAACAAGGCACGTCATTGTTTCTCAGAAAACAATGTATGAGTATACAGTAAATAGAAGTTTATGCTATGAGATATTCTAAATATTCAAAGAAAAATTTCTTAATTCTACATATTCTTAGAAAGAATATAAACCTCTACAAGTCGAATATTTCCATACAAAATCGCATATGTCGAAATCCTCCTTGAAACGAAAAGTCTATAACTCGAATTATTTGGCGTCTTCCTATAAGTTCGACATACAGCGGTTCTACTGTATATATTCAACAAATATATTTTAAATAAAAAAACAAAAAAATAAATTATTAATAAAAAATTACCCGACTACAGCATCAAAGACTCCGTTTGGGAACACGGATTTTGCAACTAAAATGACTTCGAGAAATGCCAACATCGGAGCTTCTTCCAGGCCAAGTTGATAAAAGAAATTTGCTGCATTTAAAACGAAGTGGCTGTAGTAAAAAAATGCGTTTTTATTGTAAGGGTACAACTTGGCCAGATATCTAATAGGACGCACGCAATTTCTGAATGTCGCTTCGTCTGTTGACCAATATTTTGGACACAATTCTAGTTCGAATTCCCAATCAAATATGTCGCTATGCAAATTATTTGCAAGGCTCTGTTCGTATTTTCTAGAAAATTCTAGGTATCGCTCATTATTAGTAAATTTTTTTGTCCAGAGGATATGATAGGCCGATAAAATTAGCATAGTTGTGTTGTCTGCTAAAATCAACAAATCTTCCGGAAAAGTCCTCATATTTATTTCATAGTCCACTTCAATCTCCATTTTATCACTTTGAATAAAAAACCCCAAAAATAAAGAACACCAGCGTGTTAGCCTTGCGTCAGATAGTAAAACTTGAAAAGGATATTTTCTGCCAGTTACTTGCTTAAACTCTATTGCAATAAGTGGTTTTTGATGATTCGAGTTATGGTGAAGTTCCGTGGCTGCAAGTTTTTTTTAAATCCCAACTTAAAATTTATAGTTCGGCTTCGTACATTTTACCCTAAAGTGATTTCAATTATGAAATCGATATCGTCTTAGCAAAATATCGATATCAGTATTAATTACAAAAAAACCCGAAAAATTTTTAATTTATTCTTACGTAAAGTCAGCCAATTAGAAGACAATCTTCCCCTTCTATTCAAAACATTCTAGAATTTAGTGATTAGTAATTCATTTTTAAAATGAAAGCGATTTCGTTTCTCTTTAAAGCAATAGAACCCTTTTGTGAATTTGTTTTTATCATCAAGGGCCTGTTGGCCGAGTGGCTAGCGCCCTGGCGTTCGGTACCAGGTACCAAGTTCATTACTCTGCACTCGAAATCTTAGATTTCGAGTGCAGGGTTTAACTAAGTGAAACTCGTCGTTGACTCTTATCTATTATGGATAGGTATTTAGGCTTTTAAACTGAGAAAAGCGATGTGTGAACCCGTCAAGTAAACCCGATCTGGATGTCAGGATTGTAAGTTTGTAGTTCGAAAATCCTTCTTTTAAGCTGGAAGTTGCTGTTTCTCATCCCACACAAAGGGCATCCCTAGAATTTTACTTCGAGAAATATATGTAGCGAAATTAGTATAAGTATTGCAAAATCCCTATGATGTAAATTAAGTAACGCTGAAAGTAATATGTACATGCTGTTTGAGTGATGATTGATCTCCGGCAACGGGCGTACCGATTATGGAGTACAAATGGGCGTAGACCTCTTAACCTCCTCATCTTAATTCATATTTACAATTTACGTTTTTACTTGGTGCCTGAATGGTCTAGTGGCTAGCGCTCGGTACCACAGGTTTCAGGTTCGAGTCCCGGCGGTGCCATTGGTGTCCCCCTTTATGCCGTAGGTCCCGGTCTCCTATGATTGTAAGAGCGTCACGGAGCAAAGTCAGACTTCTACCTTCGGGTGCTCCATCACAACAGAAGCTGCCCCATTTCCCTCCATCCATGAATAGATCACTCATGGGATGTCCGTCCCCACTGCAGGACATTCAGAATTAGTCACAAACAAATGTTTTTCACTTGACTGCTTAATATGGTAAAAATATAAAATTTCTATAAATTTCAAAAGTAGCTCTCTAAAAATTAAAAAACACTAAAAAATAAATAAAAGTAAGATAAAGAAATAAAAAGTTAAAATAATTTAAATTAAAAATTCGGTTCAGTTAGGCACCAGTTGTCGATGCCATAAAGTATTATAGAAGATTTAAAATTGTGAAACATTTTGACTCAAACGTGCTTGGCGTTGGACAACAACAATAAAACATTTCCTAAAAATTAAAAAAAATGACATTAAAAATCGTTTAAGTTTTATCGTTAAGTTAATTTATTAAAACTTCAAAATGTTTTTTGTAGTGCAATGGTATTGTATATTACAATGTGTCATCATAGCATTAAATTCAATTCTGTATTTCTTGAAGCATTTTATATTTATTCTCAAAAGTGCTTGATGTTGAACAACAACCAAAAAACATCCCTGAAAATTAAAAATAAAAGACATTAAAAATCGTTAATTTTTATCAGATTTCAGGTTTAATTGAATTTTTAATTCAGTTTTAGTTTTAATTAGTTAATTAAATATTTAAGATGCCATTTGTAATGCAATGGTATTGTATATTATATTACAATGTGTTATCATAGCTTTAAAATCAATTCTATATTTTTACGAAACATTTTATATTTAGTAATGGTAAAAAGAAAAAAACAGCTTAGTAGTCGTTAAACGAAATTCCTTCCTTTAATACTAGAGTTACACAACGCACAGGCAGTAAAGCAGTTTTATTTTCCAACAGGATTTTGCAGCTCTGTAGTGGAACACATGGGCCGGTCTGGTGGTCATAAACATTTTTAATCACTGCTCTGCCTTTAATCTTGGCTTTACCGTTTAATTTTACGCATTCTATTGAGAAGTAAATTTCTTCCCATTTTGCAATGTCTACTACAAGAGGTAAAGTAGGGTTTAACATAGTTATTAGGAAAATGCATTGAATTTAAGAAAAAAAAAACTGGTAAAATGTCCTTTTTTAGAATTGCATGGACATCACAGAACGCTTTGTTTATTGGTAAAAAGTAAAAGTATTTTTCAATTTAAAACTGATAGATTTTGCTTGAAATTTATTTCGGTTGTTAGTGAAGCGTAGTAAATGTATATCCGGAACTAATATTTGATATTTAGCTTTTCAAACTGATAAATATTAATTTGTATGACGATAAATGCAATAGTATTGTACTGCATTATTACATACTATTGTATGCATTAATAAGAGATTATTTTTATAACATTAATATAATTATTATAAAAATAATCTCTTATTAATGCATTGATTTTGATGAATTGGATTTGATGTTTCATTCAATTTTAATGAATAGATCTATTTTTCTGAATTATAAATTTTCCTTAATTTTGGAAATTAATATTTACAGATTTTATCAATATAAATCAAGAATATGTAATGTTATAAATGTATATGTATAAATTTGTGTATATTCAGCAGATATTAGCACTTGTCCGCATTGGAACGCATTCAAAATATAATAATTAGTATCAATTATGATACAAGCATTTAAAAAATACGTTTATAAATGTGGCCCTTATTGATTGGTGCCCTGATTGCATCACATTGAAAGTACAAGGGGATTATAATTAAAGTCCACTTTCAAAGCGATGTAAAAAAAGGAACCACTTGTCATAATGAGTTGAACTGAAGTTACTTGAAGAAGGGAGAATCGGTATGGCATCGAAAAAAAAGTTCCACCTATTTTCCCCATCCAATTTGGTATGACCTTGCCTTTGTAGATGGGCTTTCCACTCACAGTGTCACAACTGCTGAAGGACTTGGCAGTCATATTTTCCGTCAAAAAACCGATGCTTTCATGTGTAATTCATGCCAAACACGTTGTCATTTCGATTCAAAATATCACTGCAAGCCGAATTCACTTTCTTTATGCCGCTTTGAGCACCATCTATTAATACAATTTGGAACTGTTTTTGAGGTCGTCCCGTGTCGCCCTTCTACAAGTATCTTCAGTTCAAATTTGAAACTCATTGGGACGAGTTATTCTTATTTAAAGCATTTTGAAAGTGAGAACTTAATTATAATTACCCTGTATATTGATTAATATCAATGATGAACATATATGAAGTAATAAATGTTATTACTTCATATAAGTATATTCACATTCATATGTATTTAATATGATAAATTATTATCTTTAACAAATAACCTAAGCATATATACAGCAGCAGATACACAAGATCACGTGTTACAAAATCTAAATCACTTGAATTACTTTGATTGATAGAATCAAATTTGATTGTTAAAATCAATTGAAAATCAATTGATTATTGAAGATAAAATCTACTGAAGGTATGCGTTGGAGTCTCTTTTAAAATCAAAGAAATTCAGAAATTATAAAAACGGGAGTAAAAGTCAGATATTTGGGTATTTTTCCATGTTTTCTTCAATATTAAAAGGCGACCAGATGCCCAATTGATTAGTGCTCTTCTCGTTGGTTCCACAGGCTTCAGGTACGAATCCTGGAGTTGGCATGGGTTTTTTTAGTGGTTCAGACATCTTCTCACCCACATCATTCCCAAACTGTAAAGGGGGCAACTCAGCTATAGGCACAATGATGTGGTGTGGTGTAGTAGTAGTGATTAGGAATCCACATTAAACAGTAAGTGTCGGTCCAATTAGCCTAAAGTGTACAATAAATGACCGTAGAGGGACGAGCCAAACCAATCATTATTAAACTCAAATGAGATCAGTACATCCCTTTCATAGGATAATTGGCGAATTTCCCGTGTCTGAATTATTCACTGCATACATTAGGGAATTATGAGGTCCCTCAATATAAAATTAAAAAGATAATTACCTTCCATTTTACTTTATTGGATTAACTTTTAAAGTAATCTAATACATTTAACGCCACAATGCAATGTTAAAGGAAATGAAGTATCCGGATAAAATTCCAAAGTAAAAACTATGGCAAAACTAAAAGGAGCCTTCTCTTAATATAAGAAACTCGTATTGCTTCATTAAAATTCTATGCATTAAGTAGCTGAGATCCATTTTTGCCTCGGATTATCACAAAAAAAGTAACCAAAAAGGGAAAAACTTAAATGCTTCCTTCAGGCCCAAATGACAATACTTTATTTACTTAGTTAGAAAGAGCTTTGTTTCTCATGCAAAGCATAAAATATAAAAAAGAAATACAGACTTGATTTTAACCTCGGGAGAAACTCTGCAATGGAAGAACTAAAATGGTAGCTTATTACGTTTTAGTATATCGTGTCAAAAAGATAAATCACCCATCAAGAGATTTCGTCTAAGAAAAAAATAATAACAGGTCCTTGTACAGCGAACAGCAAATCTTTTTATTTTTTTCTTCATTTGAGAAATAACTTTCCTTTAAGTCTATAATAGGTTTTTATTTTAGTCGACATAAAAGAGCGAAAAAAGATTCTTAATTTCTCAATGCATTCTCTGACAATGACAGCAATCCTTCTTTTGTTATTTTATGTAATAAAGTCTGTACTTTTTGTCATGATGAACTGTATTAGTATTATTCTTATGGAATACGATTCATATTTAAAATCATATGAAATGCAAAATACTGGACCAAAAATATCTAAATATATCAAATATATCTAAATTTGTATATCATGTAAAGGTTTAGTTTGGTTTGTAGCTCTACGGTCATTTGTGCACACTTTAGGCTAATGTTTAAAGTAGAGTGGTTTAATCTACATTTTAATGTGGAGTAGCTAGATTACTGCCGCTCAGTACCACTGGTTTCGGGTTCAAATACTGGTGTTGCCATGGATGTTTTTAGAGGTTCGGAATCCACTATAAGCCGTAGGTCCCGGTATCCTATGACCGTAGAGCGCCAAAGAGCCCCATAAGACTTCTTCTTACCACATCATTCCCAAACCGTATAGGGGCAACTCAGTTCTACGCTGAGTGATGTGGTGTGGCGTAGTAGTTGTAGTCCACAAAATGAAATGCCTTCTAGATACGTATCTTAAACATGCGAATTTGGGTGTCAGATGAGCTCAAGGGACATTTTAAAAATTTGAACAAAAAACCACTTTTTCGAGGTTGAAAGATTTGACTTACTGGCATAATCGAATCATCACATGCTTTAAGCTATTGTTGAAAAGGTAGAGTAAAGTCCCTGCCACAAACATCAATGCCACCGCCAGGAGTCGATGCTGAAGACTGTGCTACTGAAGGGCAGAGGGAAGACTGTTTCCCAACTGGATGGTTTCACAAAAGGGTATAAAAACAAAGAGCCTAAATTCTTTAAAAATAACTAAACTAAACTCTACTTTTATAAACATAGCCTAAACTTTTTGACTTTTCAAAAGAGCCGAAAAAAGCGTTATTTATTCTTAAATAAATGCTTTTCGGCTCTTTTGTTATTAATACTGATATCGATAATTTACTAAAGCGATATCGATTTCATAATTGCAATCACTTTAGGGTAAACAGTAAATAGCCCAACTTAGCCAAACTATAAATTATAAGTTGGCATTTAAAAACACTCGCAGTCACAGAGCTTCACCATAACTCAAATCATCAAAAACCACCTATTACAATAGATTTTAAGCAGGTATCTCGCCGAAAATATCCTGTTCAAGTTTTACTCTCTGACGCAAGCCAATACGGTTCTTTATTCGCAAGTGATAAAATGGAGATTGAAGTGGACTATGAAATAAATCTGAGGACTTTTCCTGAAGATTTGTTAATTTTAGCAGACAACACAACTATGCTGATTTTAATGGAATACGATATCCTCTGGCCAGAAAAATTTACTAATAACGAACGATACCGAGAATTTTGTAGAAAATACGCAAAAAGCATTGCAAAGAATCGTTATTCCGACATATTCGATTGGGAATTAACGTTAGAATTGTGTCCCAAATATTGGTCAACAGACGAAGCGACATTCAGAAATTCCGTGCGACCTTTTAGATGTCTGGCCAAGTTGTACCCTTACGATAAAAACGCATTTTTTTTCTACAGCCACTGCGTTTTATGTGCAGCAAAGTTCTATTATAAACTAGGCCTGGAAGAAGCTCCGATGTTGGCATTTCTCGAAGTCATTTTAGTTGCAAAATCCGTGTTCCCAAACGGAGTCTTTGATGCTGCAGTCCGGTAATTTTTATTAATTTATTTTTGTTTATTTATTTAAAATATATTTGATGAATATATAGTGTGTTTATAATGGAGGATTTGATGCTTTAGTCGCTAATACTAATTTATTTTATTACTTTACTTTTATTACTAATTTATTTATTACTTTTATTTTATTACTAATTTATTTATTTAATGCATGTTTGAGAATATATGTGTATAACGGAGGATTTGATGCTTTAGACGGGTAATTTTTATGAATAATTTATTTAATGCATGTTTGATTATTATATGTGCATAACGGAGGACTCGATGCTTTAGTCGGGTAATTTTTTATTACTAATTTATTTATTTAATGCATGTGTGATGAATATATGTGTTTTATAACGGAGGATTTGATGCTTTAATCGGGTAATTTTTTATTAATAATTTATTTATTTAATGCATGTTTGATTATATGTGTATAACGGAGGATTTGATGCTTTAGACGGTAAATTTTCATGAATAATTTTTTTCATTAATGCATGTTTGATGATTATATGTTTATAACGGAGGATTCGATGCTTTAGTCTGGTAATTTTTATTAATAATTTATTTTTTGTTTAGCTAATGAATGTTTTAGGAATATATATTTTTATAACTGACTTTTTGGATATTTACAGGTAAAAAAAATGGTACCTGTGAAAGATACATCTGAAATTATTTTACTGCACATTGTGAAGGAATTGTGGAATTGGTAAATTTTTATGAAGATGCATTCAAAAATCTCAATATCTCATTTTTTTGTTGTTAAAGGTGTTATTATCTGGTATAAGCAAATAATTAATACTATTTATTATATTATGTATTTGGATAAAATGTTTTGAAATAAATTCATTTTTCAACAAAATTATAAGTAAGCCTTCAATGTCTTATAATTTTAGACTTTACTGTTTGTACGTTATTGTAACGTATTTTAATAACTATGTACACATTTTATTTACGGAATTAATTGATCCTGAAATCATATTTAAATAATTTGTACTATAGTTAATGTACAATTTTGTACTTTTTTGTTTATATTGAAATAAAGATCTCTGTTTTTTCACGTATTTTTGGAATTGATTTTCCAGTAATTTTTATGTAAAAAAACATTTCGTTAATGATATTGAAATAAAAGTAGTACAAATATTTTTTAAAAATGTTTTAAAACGTCTCTAAAGAAAATTAATGAATTTAAGAAAATCTTGAATCTTGATTTATTTCCAATTTAATTCGCGTTTGACAATTCCTCTGAAAATTGTTTTTAATAACTTATTTTAATTATATTGCCAATTAATATATTGCTTCAATGAAATCCACTTAAATGCAGGTTTTTATGAATGGCAGTAATTATAATTTAGAACAAAATATATATATCTGAAAAAAAGAACATTTTAATCTTTCGATGCATGTAACGAAAATCAGAAGTAATATATAATATACATAAAACTAGATTTAAATTCTTTAAATGGTAAAATTTTGGACATTTGATTAGGTAGTTGTAAAAATTTGAATTTTAACACTTTGAAATATAAATAAATATTTATTACTTTAAAACTTTCTTTCTTAATTTAAAAGAACTGTCTTTATTTATTCCTTAATTTAAAAGAACTGTCTTTATTTATTCCTTAATTTAAAAGAACTGTCTTTATTTATTCCTTGATTTAAAAGAACTGTCTTTATTTATTCCTTGATTTAAAAGAACTGTCTTTATTTATTCCTTGATTTAAAAGAACTGTCTTTATTTATTCCTTGATTTAAAAGAACTGTCTTTATTTATTCCTTGATTTAAAAGAACTGTCTTTATTTATTCCTTGATTTAAAAGAACTGTCTTTATTTATTCCATAAAAACTGTATTACATTAAGACTCATTTGTTTCTAATAATCGAATAGCTTCTATAAGTTCTTTCGTTTTTTATCCATGATATATTTTTTCATATGTTGAGAAATGTCTCTCAACACTTATTTGCTGACTTTGCTACTACAGCAATTTTTAAATTGACTATTGACTGTTTAAAAAAAAAAAATTATAAGCAATATAAATATCTTGCAGAAAGTCCTTTATAAATAATTTTCATTCATTTTTGGCGCCATCTATGGGTAGATATATACAACTTAAATCTAAAAAAAATATAATTAATTAATTAAATTTAATGAATATTTGAAAACATGTATTAACAGCCAGTGTCCTCCACTGCAAGTTAAAAAAAAAGCATTTGAACTCGAGTGGATGAATGAAAAGTATTTTACGAACGATTGAAAATTTGAACAAGAAATATATAGGGAGAGTGTGAGCTAATAGAAGAAATTGAAAAATAAAATTGTTTGTACAGAAGAGTCGAGGGTCGTATTTTTACACTGCTTCCAAATACCGTCTACTTAAAAAGTGCCAGACTTTCGAGCTGTTATTCCAGCTAATGCTATCAACTAGAGCAGCAGTGGCCAATCCAAATGATCTTGCGGTCCACTTTGGAAATGCACCTTAACTCCGAGGGCAGCTTATAAAATTATATATCCCCATATTAGATTGAGACCCACTATAGACATTTTTGGAGTGCAAAAATTGAAACAGAATGAGTTATTGTTATTGTGTTTACTTTTATTCTAACATGTAAACATAGATAATATAATAATAAGGATACTAAACGCACATTGTAAAGAAATACATAACACTAAAAATGAAATATAAAAAATATTTTAGTTTGTGTGAATATTATTTTAAAATCAAAGTTAATTTTTTTCTCATAATTTCGACAGTTCATTTTGGATTATATGGATGTACAAATAATGTATTTTTAATACATTGTATAATACTTATTCTAAATAATGTATTTTTAATACATTGTATTAGACATATTTTTAATACACTACTTTTTTTCCATTATAAACTATAGTTTGCAAAAGTGTGATATATCTCGGGGTCGGAAAAATATTCAAGGCGGTTGGCCGCCCTACTACTACTACTACTTCACCACACAACATCACTGTGTCTAGAGCTGAGTTGTCCTTTTACAGTTTGTTAATTGATGTTGGTGAGAAGAAGTCTGAATGGGCTCGGTGACGCTCTACGGTCATATGAGACCGGGGAAAAAGTGGATTCGAACTACTATAAACATCCCTTGTATCGCCGGGATTCGAGCCCGAAACCTGTGGCGCCGATCGCCACAGCGTTACTACTCGGCCATCAGTGGACTAATAAGCCTGCCCATATTGTGAAATGAATCATCAATTCGTTTTGTGATAAGAACCCATTTCGCTTTTGTGAATGGTGATCAATAAGCCTGAGCAATAAATTTAAAACGTGTAACATGCACCAATATGAGCTGGAACCTTGTTATTCATAAAAGTCGTACTGTTCGATATTCCACGTTGTTGATGATCGTGTACCAAGCATCTATTTATAAGCAAAACAATGAAACATTTGACTGAAATGTTAATAACCAAATATTTGACTGAAATGTTGAATAATACCAAAATTTCAGTTCCAAAATCTTTTTTTTTATGTAAAATGCAATTAGCTTTTGTGGCATCTCCTATATCGGCGAGGCATGATGGGCATGATGGGCAAGTTGGCTAGCATTCGGTCCTTTGACCGTAGAACACACGCTCCAGGTTCGAATCCTTTGAGGTAGTATGAATGTCTGTGAGTGGTTCGGAATCTACTTTAAACTGTAGGTCCCGGTCTGTTTAGCTTTCGTGTACAAAATATGACCGTAGAACGATAAACAAACCAAATTATATATATCGGCGCTGGAATGGACGTTTGTTAGTGATTCGAATTCACTTTAAACAGTAAGTCCCGGTCTGTCTAGCCTTCGTGTGCGCAAGATGACCGTAGTGCGGCAAACCGAACTATACTTAGACATCGGCAGTGGCATGGATGTTTGTTAGTGATTCGGAATCCACATTAAATTGTATGCCACGGTCTAATTAGCTTAACATGCACACATAATGACCGTAGTGCGGCAATTCAAACCAATCTCCTATATATCATATCCAATTTTAATATCTTTGATCCAGTATTTTGCATTTAATATGATTTTAAATATCAATCGTATTTCATAAAAATAATACTAATAATGCTCATCATGATATAAAAGTACAGCCTTCATTAGAGAAAATAACAAAACCAAAAAAAAAAAAAATTGTCTTACTGTCATTAGAGAATGCATTGACGAATTAAGAATCTTTTTTGGCTCTTTTATGTCGACTAAAAGGAACCCTTTTATATATTTAATATATAGTTATTTCTCAAATGAAGAAGCAAAAAAAAAAAAAAAAAAAAACAATTCGCTGTTGGCATTACAAGTATCTGTTGTTATTTTTCTTTCTTACACGAAATCTCTTGATTGGTAATTTATACTTTTTGACAAGATGTACTAAAACGTAATAAGCTACCATTTTGTTCCTCCATTGCGTAGCTTCGCCCGAGGTTATAATTAAATCAATATTTTTTATTTATATTTTGTGCTTTATGTGAGAGACAAAGCTCTTTCTAACTAAATAAAGTACTGTCATTTGGGCCTGAAGGAAGCAATTAAGATTTTCCTTTTTCGTTACTTTTGCGATAATCCGAGGCAAAAATTTATCTCAGCTACTTAATGCATAGAATTTTAATGACGCATTTCGAGTTTCTTATATTAATAGAAAGCGCCTTCAATTTTGTCAGGATAGTTTTTACTGTAGCAGTTTTATCTTGATACTTCATTTCCTCTTAAACTTTGCATTGTGGCGTTAAATGTATTAGATTACTTTAAAAGTTAATCCAATGAAGTAAAATTGAAGTATGAGATATTTAATTTTATATAGAGGACCTCATAAATCACTAACGTATGCAAAGAATAATCGAGTCACGGGAAATTCGCCAATTAACCTATGCAAGAGATCTGCTGATCTCATTTGCGTTTAATAATGATGGCCTGGATGCTTGTCAGTGATTGGGAATGCACGTTAAACTATAGATCCCGGTCTAATTAGCCTAACTCAGAAATGGGAAAACGTTTTCTGTCAAAATAAAAAAAATCGAAAAAAAAAAATGTTTGACGGGCCAAAATAAATTTTTCTAAAATTTGAAAAAATAAACGAGTATTACATTTTAAATATGCTAATGCTATGAATGAAATTGCGCTTTTCATTTTTTAAAAGTTCCTTGCATTGAGGTTCGAAGCGAGATGTATGAAGAAAATCTCGAAATTGCCTGTGAGTAAGCCCACGAGATCGAATAGTATTTACAAGCTTCACGACTACATCAGGCACGGGCTTCATATTCAATGCAGATTGACACAGAGCATCTTGATGTATAACACAATGTAGAAAAACAACATTGTTCCCGGGATAGTTTTGATTAAAGAGTCAGAAAGTTTTTTCCTGTCATATTTGGTACTCCTTCAAGCGTAATATTACATATAATTGTTAAGGCACTTTCAAAGTTAAAAGTCCTTCCTGAAATTCACGAAAAATGTCCTATTCCGTTGTAGTTCCCTTTAACGAAAGCATGCAAGCCACTACCTCGGTAATTTCAAAGTTCTTATCAACACCTCTTATAAATAATACCAATTGAGCCATTTACATCAGTGCTTTCATCCATAGCTATGGAGCAAAAAATTTAAACTGGCCAATCTTTGACTCTAATTATGATGTCAAATTTTTTTATCGATGGCTTCGATTCTAGAAGTCACCGTTTTTCGAGATAAGTCTACAGTCTCAAAATTATTTTTCTTGCCTGCACATAAAACAGCACAACCTTGGAGCGGGCATTATTTAACAAACCCCATCACTGAGAGCGTTATTATTTTTAGCAATATTGTATGTTACAATGTAACTTGCACGTGTAACTGTTTCTTGGATACTGTTTACCTTCTTGAGAAAATTTTGTCACCCTGATCATTTTACAGACTTTCTGCATTTTGTTTTCTTTCATATTCGGACATTGATTCGTAATTGGAATTCTTATGTTTAGATGTGAAATGACGAGAAATGTTACATTATTTGAATACTGCTACAGCTTCATTGCAAATGACACACACTGGTTTATCTTTTACAACTGTAAATAATATTTCCAGGTCCATTCATCATTAAAAGCACGGCACTCTGAATCAACTTTATGTTTTTCAGTAGCCATTTTGGGGTTGACATATTTTCGAATAACCAAAAAAGCATTAGCTACGCTATACTTTTAAAACTTTCACCACTCTTCACAATGATGCTATATGTCTGCCATCTTTCCATTCGCCGTCAATAATATTAGAACTCGAGCCAAAAGGAAAAACCGCTGGCTGGAGCTGAAACTCTTTTTACAGACTTAATAGACAGTTATTTCTCAAATGAAAAAAAAAAAAGATTCGCTGTTCGCATTATAAGAATGCTGTTGTTATTTTTCTTTCTTAGAAACACTCTTGATTGGTGATTTATCTTTTGACACGATATACTGAAACGTAATAAGCTACCACTTTGGTCCTCCATTGCGTAATTTCTCCCGAGGTTATAATTAAATCAGTATTTTGTTTTTATATTTTATGCTTTACATGAGAAACAAAGCTCTTTCTAACTAAGTAAATAAAGTATTGTCATTTGGGCTTGAAGGAAGCAATTAAGTTTTCTCTTTTTGGTTACTTTTGCGATAATCCGAGGCAAAAATGGATCTCAGCTACTTAATGCATAGAATTTTAATGAAGCAATACGAGTTTCTTATATTAAGAGAAGGCACCTTTAGTTTTGCCATAGTTTTTACTTTTGAATTTTATCCGGATACTCCATTTCCTTTAACATTGCATTGCGGCGTTAAATGTATTAGATTACTTAAAAAGTTAATCCAATCAAGTAAAATGGAAGGTAATTATCTTTTTAATTTTTATATCGAGGACCTCATAATTCCCTAATGTATGCAGTGAATAATTCAGACACGGGAAATTCGCCAATTATCCTATGAAAGAGATATACTGATCTCATTTGAGTTTAATAATGATTGGTTTGGCTCGTCCCTCTATGGTCATTTATTGCACACTTTAGGCCAATTGGACCGAGGCCTACTGTTTAATGTGGATTCCAAATCACTACTACTACTGCACCACACCACATCGCTGTGCCTAGAGCTGAGTTGCCCCTTACAGTTTGGAAGTGATGTGGTTGAGAAGAGGTCTGAGCCACTAATAAACACTCATGCCGACGCCCGGATTCGAACCTGAAATCTGTGGTTCCAACGGCCAGAGAGCTAATCAACTGCCCTTCAGGCCGCCGTTTAATACTGAAGAAAGTGTGGAAAAATACCCAAATGTCTGTCTATTTCTCCCGTTTTTGTAATTCCTTTTGGGGCTCGATATCACAGGTTTGAGTTCGAGTCCCGGAGGTAATATGGATATTTGTAGTGGTTCCTAATCCACTTTAAGCCGTAGGTCCCGGTTTACTATGACTGCAGATCGTTGGGCTGACAGCCCTAAACCTTAAAAAGACATCTCATGTCTTGAATTTGCCAATTGGCAGACGGCCTTGAACCACTATGGGGATGGACGCCAATGATGATGATTTTATAATTTCTGATTTTCTTTTATTTTAAAGGAGACTACAACTTATACCTTCGGTAGATTTGAACGTAAACTTCCTTGTACATTAGCTGATACCTTTTGATACGAATCGGGCACATAATTTAAGTGACTTATATTTTATAACACGTGATGTTGTGCATCTGCTGCTGTAGATATGGTGAAGATAGTTCTCATCAAGATATTCGTTAAAGATAATATTCGTGATGCTGTAATAATTTATCATATTAAATACATATCCATATGAATATGCTTATATGAAGTAATAAATATTGTCAATGTTCACCATTGATGTAGATCAATATACAAGGTGATTATAATTAAAGTCCCACTTTCAAAATCCTGTAAAAGTACAACCACTCTTCACAATGAGTGCACATCTGAACTGAACATACTTGAAGAAGAGCGAAACGTTATAGCATTAAAAAAAAATTCCAAAGTGCATTAATTGATGCCGCTGTAAGCGGCCTAAAGAAAGTGAATTCGGCTGCCAGTGATATTTTGAATCGAAATGACACGGCAGACACTTATTTGACATGAGTTGGACATTAAACCAACTTTAGGGTTCAATGTACTTGACTGTTTCGGTTTCTTGACAGAAAGAATGACAGTTGTGACACTGCTAGGGAAAGCCCATCTACCACGGCAAGATCATAGAAATCGACGAAACGTTTTTTTTTTTATTTTGTTGTCATACCATTTCCCCCCTTTTTTTTTTAGGTATCTTCAGTTCAAATTTGAAATTCATTGTGGCAAGTGGTTCTTTTTTACAACATTTTGAAAGTGGGGAATTATAATTACCCTGTATTTTGAATGTGATGCAATGTGGCCATCAATCAATAAGGGTCACATTTATACACATTTTATATGTATATGTATAAAAGTTAATACATATACATTTATAGCATTAAATATTCTTGATTTACATTGATAAAATCTGTAAATCTTAATTTCCAAAAATTAAGGAAAAATAGAAAAGTTTCATGCCATTCTGTAACAACCGAAGTCAGTTTTAAATTGAAAAATAACTTACTTATTAACAGCAGTTCTCTAATATCCATGCAATTTTTAAAAAGCCATTTTACCAGCCTTTTTTTTTTCTTAAAATCAATGGATTTTTCTAATAACTATCTTAAACACTACTTTCCCTCTTTTAGGCATTGCAAAAGGGACATAAAATTAAATGAATATGTAATAGACGTTAGAATACGTAAAATTAAACGTTAAAGCCACCAGACCGTTTATGGCCACCAGACCGGACCATGTGCTCCAGCAAAAGAATTCAGCAGTTAAGTGGAAGATTTGGTGCTCTGTTTCAAAGATACAGGGCAGCAAAATCTTGTCGAAAAATAAAACGGCTTTACTGCCTGTGCGTTGTGTAACTTTAGTAATAAAGAAAAGGAATTTCGTTTAACGACTATGCTGTTGTTTTTCTTTTATCTTTACTAAATATAAAAATATTCCAAGAAATACAGAACTGATTTTGATGTTATGATAAGACATTTTAATATACAATATCATAGCATTACAAATGATATTTTAAAGATTTAATAAATTAATTAAAAATTTAATTGAACCTCAAATCTGATAAAACTACCGACTTTGTTAATTAACATTATCAGGTTCATGCAACAAAATCAATACAATTAATAAGAGATGATGTTTATGATATAAATGTGGTATGTATGTAATAATGTAGTATAATATTATTGCATTTATCGTCATACAAATTATTTATTATTAATTTATAATTAAGCTTTTCATAAAGATTTATCAGTTTACAAAAAAAAAATAAATAAATAAATATTTAACAATGAGCTAAATATCAAATATTAGTCTCAGATAGAGGACCTAAATGGCTGAGTGGCTATCGTTCTGGTGCTCGTACTACATGTTTCGGGTTCAAGTCCCGGCGGTGTCATGGATGTTTGTAGTGGTTCGGAATCCACTTTAAACCGTAGGTCCCGGTTTAATAGGATCGTAGAGCGTTGCGGAGGTTTGATTACTCCCGCGTCCGTAGCTTATCTTCAAGCTACGGGCACCTTCTTGGTAGTGCTAAGTGAGTAACATCGCCGCGGCGCTTGCCTTAAGGCACCAAAGACAACTGTCTAAGTGTTTGCCAGCTATATTAGAACAATAAAAAAAAGTTTCTGATATACATTTACTACCGTTCAGTAAAAATTGAAATAAATTCCATGTAAAATCAGTTTTAAATTGAAAAATAGCTCTCAAAGAGCTCTCTGATGTCAATGGCAGTTTTAAAAAGTGCATTTTACCATTTTTTCCCCTTAAAATCAATGGATTTTCCTAATAACTATCTTAAACACTACTCGTAGGCATTGCAAAAGAGGACGAAATTTATTTCTCAATAGAATACGTAAAATTAAAGCTAAAGCCAAGATTAAAGACAGAGCAGTGATAAAAAAATTGTTTATGGCCACCAGGCCGGCCCATTTGTTCCAGCGAAAGAATTCAGCAGTTAAGTGGAAGATTTGGTGCTCTGTTTCAAAGATACTACAGAGCTGCGAAATCCTGTCGAAAAATAAAACCGCTTTACTGCCTGTGCGTTGTGTAACTTGAGTAATAAAGGGAGGAATTTCGATTAACGACTATGCTGTTGTTTTTCTTTCACCTTTACTAAATATAAAATACTTCAAGAAATAGAGAATTGATTTTAAAGCTATGATAACGCATTGTAATATGCTATACAATTGCACTACAAATGACATATTAAAGATTTGATAAATTAATTAAAACTGAAACTGAATTTAAAAATTCAATTAAACCTGAAATCTGATAAAACTACTGATTTTTCATGTTATTTTTTTTTAATTTTTAAGAAATGTTTTTTTTGTCGTTAAACGTCAAACCCTTTTGAGAGTAAATATAAAATATTTCAAATACAGAATGGATTTTAATGCTATGATAACACCCCGTAATATAAACTCCTGTTTATGAAAATTGCAACACCATGAAGGAATCGTCATAATTGAATGAAATTTAATACACAGTTGAGTGGTAGTGGTACAAATAAATGATTAAATGTTCAAAGCAAACAAACAATAACAAGAGATCGGAATCAGTATTTTGTGTAGCCACCATGCGTCGCAATAAGTGCTGCTACATGACGTGGCATGGCATCAAACAAATTTTGAATGTCTGTCTGAGGAAGAGCATTCCATATTGTTTGTATGCGCACCCAAAAAGTTCGTCTGCAGACGAAACAGGACGAGGATCACGAGCGAGACACCGATCAACGAAATCCCACACATGTTCAATCGGCGACATATCCGGGGAATACGCAGGCCAAGGAAGAAGCTGTACCTGCCGCGTTGCAAAGAAGGATTGAACAGTCCTGGCGATATGAGGGCGGGCATTGTCCTGTTGAAATACAATGCCTGGCAAGCTTTGAATTAAGGGAACAGCTTGGGGCTGTAGAACTTCACTGATGTACCGGTTGCTGTTCAGATTGCCCACAATTCTTAGCAATTGAGATCGTTTATGATATGCTATGGACCATAACTCCGGGTGTTCGTCCACTGTGGCGTTCGATAATGCACTCTGGAAGGTGGCGTTCACCGGCATAGCGTGTGACACGAATGCGGCCATCATGGTACCACAAATTAAAGCGGGATTCGTCAGAAAATACGACATTCTGCCAATCTCTATGCCGAGCGGCCCATTGTAGCCGCAGGCGGTGATGGTTCAGCGTGAGAGGGATCCTATGTAAAGGAGTCCTTGTCCTCGTCCGTCCATTGTTGCCAAAGACGCAGCACTGTGCTGCTGTTACGCTGCACACGAGCGGCTACTGCACGATAAGACAATCCAGCTTCACGAAGGCCGATGATTCTCCCCGTTCAAACTCTGTAAGTTGTTCAAATCTCGCTCTCTTTCGTCGAAGAGGCAAAAGTAACGATTGAGCTAGCGTTTACCACTAGCAGATAACCACCGATAACCATACACGCCTAGCTACAGCCGTCTATTTATTCGGATCCATCCGCCGTTCAGAGGGCGCTGCTCAGCATACGCATGCGCTACGGATTTGAAATTCTAATCATTTGCATATCATGCGCTACTTTGCATTTCCTGAAAATTTCAGCTCACTCGCGTAAGTTCCTCATGGTGTTACAATTTTCACAAACATGAATTTACAATACCGTTGCATTCCAAAAGACATTTTAAAGATTTAATAAATTAATTAAAACTAAAATTGAATTAAAATACAATTAAACCTGAAATCTCATAAAACTTAAGCGATTTTTAATATGATTTTTTTTTAAATTTTTAGGAAAGGTTTTGCTGTTCTTGTTAGACGTCAATCAATTCTGAGTGACATTTTTCACAATTTTAAATCTCATACAATATTTTTGGCATCGACAACTGTCCCCAGTTGTATCGAATTTTAAATTTAAATTCATTATTTATTTAATTTCTTATTAATTTTTATTAATTTTAACAGTTTATGTTTTACCTTACTTTAATTTATTTTAAATATTTTTTTTTAATTTTTAGAGTACTGTTTTTAAAACTTTTATAAACTTTATTTTTTTTACCCTATACTAACCTTAAGCAGCCAATAAAAAATTGTAAATTTTATCTATGAATTAACACGAGTAGGTTACGGGGTCTATCCCCATGGATACTCCGTAAGTTCCAGTTGCCAGAGATCATTTATCCGTCAAACAGCATGTACGTAGTACTTTCAAAGTTACTTCATTTTCATCATAGGGATTCTGCAACGCTTATACTAATATTTTTTTTCTTTCTAATGCAACAGGCAAACACTTAGACAGCTTGGTCTTGGATGCCTTAAGGCAAGCGCTACACAGATGTTACTCACTTTGCATTATCCAGGGGGCGCGTGTCACTTGAAGATAAGCCGCGGAGTAACAATGCCCCCGCAATGCTCTACGATCCTATTAGACCGGGACCTACGGTTTAAAGTGGATTCCGAACCACTACAAACAACCATGGTACCGCCGGGACTCGAACCCGAAACCTGTGGTACCAAGCGCCAGAGCGTTAGCCACTCGGCCATTCAGGCACGCTTATACTAATACTGCTATACCTATTTGAAGTAAAATTCTAGGGATGCTGTTTGTGTGCGATGAGAAACAGCAACTTCCAGCCCAAAGTGAGAATTTTCGAACTGCAAACTTACATCCCTGACATACATCATATAACTTTCAGATCGGTTTTGCTGGTCGGGTTTCAAATATTTCTTTCCTCCAGTTCAAAAGCCTAAAGCCCCATCATGATCTTATTAAACCGTTGAGTGAATCTTTTTATAACAAATCTTGCTTTGCTTTAAACATCAGTTTTACTTTTCAGTAAAATATTGATTAGAGCTATTTCAGAAATCACACATCAAAAATCGCTGGGTTTTTTTTATTGAACCTGCTTTCAATATACATAATTTTGATCGCAATTCGTCACGAATTCTGCAGTGAACAGATTATTTAAGGAATCTTTTCGGCAAACAAGTTTTCACTTTTGCAATGCTTTGGTGAAAAGTCCTGCAGAAATTCTAAAACATTATTAAAAGTATCGATTGGTCTTAAGATATTAGACCAAAAACTTAATCCTCTTCAACAAACTTTGTTTAATATTTATCAACAATTGTCAATGTAGTCAAGAATTTTACTTTATACTTATCAAAAATTTTAATAAACACACAGTTAACAGGGTATTTAAGGAATCTTTTCGGCAAACAAGACTTCAATTTTGTAATGCTTTACTGCAAAGTCCTGTAGAAATACTAAAACATTATTAAAAGAATTTATTGTTTTAAGATCAAATAATTAAGTAATTAAGATTTATTTTTCATCTTCAACAACTTTGTTTAATATTTATCAAAAAATGACAAAGTAGCCAATAATTTTACTTAAGTATAAAGTGAAATTATTATCAAAAATTTTACTTACATGAAAACTAACCTTAATAGAGGGAAGCATTAATTAATTCATTGAAATAATATTAATATTATTGTTGTAACTAAGATTAAATATCTGTGTTTTTAACAACAAATAAGGTTTTTATAGGTTATAAGGTTTTTTTTTTTGTTCTAATGCAGCTGGAAAAAAAGTAGACATTTGTCTTCGACCCCTTAGCACCGACTTTACTGACTTAGCACTATTCAGAAGGTGCGTGTAGCTTGAAGATAAGCTTCGGATGGGAGTTACAATACCTCCGCAATGCTCTACGATCTTGTTAGACCGAGGATTATGGTGTAAAGTGGATTCCGACCCACTACAAAACATCCAGGGCACAGCCAGGACTTGAATCCGACACCTGTGGTACCGCGCCAGAGCGCTGCCACTCGGCCATTCAGACAACTGTCTTTATGAGGTAATATCCTTATATCCTTATGTAAGATATTATCCTTATATTGCAAATTCTTGTTGAATGTTAGTCACTTTCACGCAATAGAAAATCAGATTCAGGTTTATTCGTCTGTCAAGTTTGGAAAAAAAATTCTTTGTTTAGAAGCCTAACAGACCATCCGTCAGGCCTAAATTGCAGGATGCATGGTAAGGATAATGTTTTTAGATTTAAAAAAGACATTTTTTTAGATTTATCTTCACAACGCATTATGAACTAAAGCAAAATAAATATTTAAAATATTTTTATATCCATTCGAAAGAAAAGAAGTGAGGAATAAGCATTAGCCTGTCAGAAGTTAAAAACCTTCTTCAAGGGCTTTACAGGTTTCGGATTCCAGTCTTGGCTGTGCCCTGGATGTTTGTAGTGGTTTGGAATCCACGTTAAACCGTAGGTCCCGGTCTAACAGGATCGTAAAGCGTTGCGGGGGTAGTGTTATTCAGTGTCCGTAGCTTATCTGCAAGCTACATGCACCTCCTTATCTCTACCTACATGCACCTTCAAGCTTAGCACCTGTGTAATGCTAAGTGAGTAACTTCGGTGCAGCGAAAAGATAAAAAAAAAAAAAAGGGCATTTTTTTAGGTGTAATTTCAATAACTAATTATGAATTAAGGCAAAATAAATGTTTACAATATTTGCATGTTCAACCAAAAGAAAAGAAGTGAGGAATAAGTCTGTCAGAAGTTAAAAATACTTTCTTCAAACATTCAACAAAATTGTGGCTGGCTTATTAAACTGAATGCTACTAAAACTGAAGCTGTTCTCTATACTTAGAAACTCCTTAATATTACTATTTTCAACACTCCAGTTGTCAAATGCAGTAAAATACCTGGAGTCTTACTTGACAAGCATCTTAGCTATCATTCTCACGTCAATTATGTCAAAAATAAATTCAATATGACTGTTAAAAAACACTACCCTCTTATCTCTCGCAATAGTCACACCAACATTGGAAATAAAATTATTATCTATACTGTCTGCATGCGTACCATTATAACATATGATTCTCCAATATGTGGATCCGTCTGCAAATCTAGAATCAAAAATATCCCAACTCTTGAAAATAAAATAGCATGCATGGCAGTTGATGCATCGTGGTTTGTCAGAAATAAAGATATTCTCGCTGCTCTTTAAATACCTCCAATTAAAAATTTTATTCACAAGCTCGCAACTAATGTTTATAATAATATTCTTAACACTCTGCACAAACGCCTTCCTGATTATGACATTACTCTTCCCATCAATACTAAACGTCCGCGTACTTATTGAGCATTTTAACTAAATAATATTTTTATCAGTTCTCTCTGTTATTTTATTCGTCCTATGTTTTGTTAAATTTTTAATCTTTCTTTTTTCCTTTTATATATACTGAGCAAGCCATATTGCTCTTACAATATCATCCTAAATGTTAATCATTCAGATAGAAGTGCATTGCAGATAACGCTGCCAATATACATCGTTAAATTTAATTTCATCTAAAAAAATTTTTAATTTTTCTCAAATGTTCTATTCAGTTACAATAAAATTTAAATAATTTCAATTATTTTGTTGTTCAGTGTTATAAAGATGACAGAAGAAACTAATTAAAGTCCCCCAAAAAAATCTACGTTAATTTTAAGTATTTTTGTTGAAAGTTATAGCTGATCTATTTTTTTCTAATGCAGCTGACAAACACATAGACAGTTGTCTTTGATGCCTTTAGGCAAGCGCTACACCAACATTACTCACTTAGTACTGCCCAGAAGGTGCGTGCGGCTTGAATATAAGCTGACAATACCCCCGCAACGCTCTACGATCCTGCTAGACCGGGACCTACTGTTTAAAGGGGATTCCAAATCACTACAAATATCCATGGCTCCGCCGAAACTCGAACACGAAAACCTGTGATATCGAGCGCCGGAGCTCTAGCCACTCGGCCATCAGGCCCCTGATCTTGGATATATTGATTTAGAAAATATATTTATATCGATGCTTTTCTGCAGCAATATTGCAATCGTAATCACAATCGAATGAAAATAGTGATAATAAATTCTATAAAGCGCAATCAAACAGATCTTCAAAGCATTGTCAATAATCTGTTTGTTCAAAACCCTGAAGGCAACATCCTCATTTGATTTAAAGGTCAATAGTTATTTTCAAGTTTAAAAAAAATATTTTATAAGATACTTTACGTGATCCAGAAGAAACATCAACTACAGAACCCATTTTTATAGTGTGTAAAAATGAATGCTACAAAATGTTATTCAAGTGACTTCAATACATATTCCGAAGGCATATTATGTTTTGCAGATAATATAACTTCTCTTATGACGTCCGCTACAGGAATTCCATGGAAAAAAGTTTGTAACAATGACGGAAACTACCAAATTTTTTGTAGGAAATATAAAGACACAATTTTAAACAAACTTTCTGACGAAGAATCTGTTTGGTATTTGACATTGGAAAATGATCCTTTATTGTGGACAGTAAGTGAAGATGCGTTTTTGAAATTTGTGCATCCTTTAAGACATAAAGCAAAATCATCTCCTCCCAATGAAGTTTTGCTTATTCAGTTGAGTTACCTCGTACTGTATGCTGCAGTGTCTTTTTATCATCGTGGCTTAAAAAAAGCCCCTGTTCTAGCATTTTCAGAGATTATATGCATTGCAAATCTTATTTACCCGGATGGTGGATTTGCTTGCGAAATGTGAGAACATTCATGTTTATAATAAGATTTTTTTACTTTAAATTGTAGCTTGAAGAAGTCATTTTATAATGAATCTGAACAAAAAGACTTATTCTGCTTAAAACTTAGCAGAATAAAAGTCGTGATCAGGACTACTTACTGACTTGCATTGTTATTTACAGATTGTCAAGAATAATGCACTGGTCCTGTAAGTTTTATGTGCTTTTAAATTCTCAAAAAAACTATATTTTATAGATAAAACATATTTTTAAAAACTCTTGGTTGATTATATTTTAAAACTATAGTTATTTGGTTTGGCTTCTTTTTGCATTTAATCTATGTTATGCTACGCTTTGATGAATATTAATTAAATGAAATTAATATATTTCATTAAATTTTTTAACATTATTCGTGTACGTGCTAAAATATATTTAAAGAATAGTAAGTCGATTATTATCTTTGTGCTTTTTGACATGAGCATGTTATGTGTTTTAACTGCAATAAATTGTAATGTGAAGTAAATACCATGAGTTCCAAAATTGAGTATTCATTGGAAAGTTTGAAATATTTTATAAATAGGAAGTTAACTTTATTTCGAAATAAGCGAAGTTTCCAGTGTTTATACTCTTGCCCTGTCTCTCTCCTCATGTCAACAAAAGAAATCGCGTATTTTTCATCAAAGAAATGGATGTGAAATTTTGCCGAAAAACGATGTCACAAAATAGACTATACGCTTAACGAATTCGTGAGTTTCTTACGACTTTTTTTTAAAAAGAAATTCTTTAAAGTATTATTACAGTTGAGCATGAAGAATATAAACGTAATAATGAATGCAATTTTTATGCATGCAATTATTGTGTTTCAATCTCAGAATCTACTAATGAGTTCTAGGAGAGAAATGTCTAAAAATGAACATTATTTAGTCATCAAATGATCAAGAGATGGCAAATCTCTTTAAGAAACTGCATCTTTAATTGGAAAAAGTAATGTTTGTATTAATAAAATAATTCAGAAGTATTGAAATCTACATATATGGCCAATATTCCCGGAAGAGGCCAGAAGGAAATTTTAAGCTCCACAACTATAGATGATTTGGTTCGGTTTGTCGCTCTACGGTCATCTTGTGCACACGTGGACTAAACAGACCGGGAATTACAGTTTAAAGTGGATTCCGAACCACTACAAACATCCATAGGCAGCAAAGAGGAAGATTTATACGTCCAGTAAAGAAAAATCCGAAGTAAGCACCCTAAAACTTGCAGCGTCGATCTCCTCAGAAATTGGAAGAAGCGTTTCAGCTAAAACTGTCGGGCGTGTTCTTCATAATGCAGGAATTCACGGTTGTACTCCAATAAGGAAGCCCTTCATTAGTTACGGCAATAATAAATGATTTTCTTTTGCAAAAAAATTCAGATTTTAAAGCCGGAATCATTCTGGAACACGGTTCTGTTCTCTGATGAGAGCAAATTCAATCTATACGGGAGCGACGAAATATATAATTTGTGGAGGGAAGTTGGGGAAGAACTTGAACCTAGGAATACCGTAAAGACGTTTAAAGGCTCGTTCCCACCGAGGTGTGTGGTGGCGATGCACCACTCGACAGGAAAGAAAATTATTTCCACCCGTTCACACCAAAACTTCAGAAATCGCTTTAAGCCTAGTGAAGTTCCAGTTACTTCTACTAGAAAACAGATCTACTATTGGCTCACTCCAAGTCACATGACGCGGCAAGCTTTTCAGAGTTGAAAGTTGGTCAACTCGAAGTGGGGGATTTTAACAGGTTTCAGGCGAACACTGTGAGGCTAGTGATTGTCAACGCTTCAAGATTCAACACCTCACGTCTCGGTGTGGACGAGCCTTAAGTATAGAGGTGGATCCGTCCTCGTTTGGGGCTGTATGGCACCAGGTGTAGGAGAATTTGTCTTTATTGTTGGCATTGTGGACAATCGACATCTTAAAGAACAATTTACAAAAAAGTGACGACAAAGTAGGCGGTCAAACCTCGTCTTCCAGCAAGACGATGGCCCTAAACATGCAGCGAAAATAGTTGTACCACTGTAAGCAGCATTTACATACTCCACCCCAATCTTCAGACCTAAATGTTATAGAACATTTATGTGCTCGGTTGGAAAAATCTATCTATGAACATGATGAGCAAAGTAAAGAGGATTTAAAGAAGGTCTGAAGAGAAGATTGGACAAAAATTTCAGTTGAAACAACATAAAAGCTGGTGGAATCCATGCCTAAAGGATTGCGATTTGTGATGTAGGCAAAAGGATATGTGACTAAATATTAATTTGCTGTTTTTATGGAAATTAATAAAGGTGTATACTTAATTTTGTGGTGTAGTTTCTTCTCCATGTGTCATATTTATTCGTTTTTAAAAAAATGTATTCAATTGCGTAATTATTTTCTTTACACATTGTTAGAGGAGGACAAGCCCGATTAACAGTAAAAAACACGATTTTCTTATAGCAAAATTTAGTTCGTTAGGTAACAACATATATTACATGTTTAAGTGTATACTCAATTTTGAGGTTCACTCTATATTTAAGCAATTGAATTGAGTAGACTGACATTTAGTCTTTGTCATCGCAAAATATTTTGTCAATCTATTTTAAAGTTGTATTTTAAAGAAGATATATTAGACTTTTTGTTTTATTCACTTTAGATTTTAACTGATGACTGTTCTAAAATAGTGTATATGGCAGATGACAAATCAAAAGCTGCATCTGAAGTTTATTTTAAAATTCTTTTCTAATAAAATAGACTCAAATTTCTTTTCTATTTCAGTTAATTCAATCTTCACCATCACTCGGAAAATTTAAGCTTTTCTTTCGTTTATAATCTCACTAATTAAAGACATGGTGCATAAAATTCACAATTTTAATTTATGTATTCAAAAATAAAACCATATAAATATAAACCATAAATAATAAACCATATAAATATAAACCATAAATAATAAACCATATAAATATAAACCATAAATAATAAACCATATAAATATAAACCATAAATAATAAACCATATAAATATAAACCAGAATAATACATTATGTTTTATATTTATATAGTTTATAACAGTAAACCATAACAATAAATTATAAACTATATAAATTATGAAAGAGTGATGCATGGAAATTCAGCTTTTAAATAAAAATGCTTTAATTTGACTTGCATTCAAAAATTAAAATAAAATTCATTTGTATTAATAAAATAGTATTGAAAATCATAACCTAATGCTATTGAGTATAACTTTGCATTGTTTAGATTTGAGAAAATGTCAGCATATTTAACTTTAAGTTTAAAAAAATCAATTGCAAATCTGAATAACCTAGAGTTTTTTTTCTTTTATTATAAAGCTTTAAAAGTTTTAATGAGCAATAAACATTTTAACAAATTATTATAGTTTTGTTATCGAGGGACTGAAATATTTTTTAAATATATATTTTTTTTTAAAATTCTTTTCTGTTTTCTAAAAATTAATTTATGGTCTGAATGTTGTATTTTTAACACAGGCAAAATAAAATATTTAACAAATTTATAAAATTATTTCATATATATTTATATACACAAATACACAGATTTTTGTGTAATACAAGTTTTCTGGTGCTCGGTACCACAAGTTTCGGGTTCGAGTCCCGGCGATGACCTGGATGTTTATAGCGGTTCGGAATCAACTTTAAATCGTAGGTCCCGGTCTCATATGACTGTTCAGCGTTGGGCGCAGAACTCACAACCTTACCCCGTAAAAAAAAAAATGAAAAACATCATCAACATCTCGTCTCGAAATCTGTCAGTAGGACGGCCTTGGCCCACACTGGGCTGTTGCGCCTATGATGATGCAATATGATAATACAAGTTTTGCTATATGTCAAATATATAACAAATGACAGTCAAATAAATATGTGCAATTCTACAACAAATTCACATTTCTTAATATCGAGAATATTTTATTGCTCGTGATATCAAGGTAGGCAAGTTTTAGAATATTTCAAAAAAAATTCATTACGATGTTGGGAATAAATTTAAACTAAAATAATAATTAAATTACAAAGCTGTATAAAAATTCGATGTTTAAATCAAAATATGGAGATTTAATGAAAGAGTTTGATAGTTTTATGATAGTTTTTTATGTTATAAGATATGCGCTTATATTTAGGAATTTTCTCAAAAAACGAAATATAAATAAATTGTTGTGGCAATTTTTTGAAAAAGATTAAAAATCGTAGATTAAAAATCTTAAAATTTCTCCTTCCTTGTTTATTTATTTTTATTCTATCACTTTCAATAAATAGGGGCTAATGGCCGAGTGGCTAGAGCTCTGGCGCACTGTACCACAGGTTTCGGGTTCGAGTTCCGGCGGTGCCATAATTTTTAATGTTCGGAATCCACTTTAAACTGTAGGTCCCTTTCAATTTCGCCCTCGTGTGCACAAGTTGTTCATAGATCGACAAACCATCCCAATAGTTAGTGTTGAATTTCTAAGTACATTCGTATGAACTCTGCAGCTTTCAGGTTGGAATCCTGGTTATGGCATGGATGTTTGTTAGTTGTTCGGATTCCACTTTAAACAATATGTCACGTTCTAATTAGCAATCGTGTGCAAAGAAATGACCTTAAGGAGTTAAACCGAACCAAACGAAATCATACAAATCGTGTTGTTCTAATGCAGCTGACAATAAAGAGGTTAATCTTTATACCATTAGCAACGGCTGCATCGCTGTTACTCACTTAGGGAGGGAGGGAGAGTAGACACCAGGGAGGGAGTGTAGCTGGAACTAAGAGCTAGCTACGGACGCGACAGACAATACAGATGCGGAGTAACAATACCTCCGCTATGTGATCCTATTAGACCGCGACTTACGACTTAAAGTGAATTCCGAACCCCTACAAACATCCCTGGCACGTCGAACCCTACTACTGGGGTAACGAGCGCCAGAGCACTAGCCACTCGGCCAACAGGCCCATGATGATAAAAAAAAATCACAAAAGGGTCCTATTGCTCAAAGTGAAACAAAATCGCTTTCATTTTAAAATTGAATCATTAAATTCTAGCGTGATTTCAATTGAATGGGAAGATAGTCTTCTAAATGGATGACTTTACGTAAGAATAAATTAACATTTTTTATGTTCTTTTTGTAATTAAGACCAATATCGATATTTTGCTAAGGCGATATCGATTTCATAATTGCAATCACTTTAGGGTAAACTGCACGAAGTTTAACTATAAATTTTAAATTGGGTTTTAAAAGAACTCTTATTACAATAGAGTTTAAGCAGGTAACTGGCAGAAAACATCTTTTTCAAGTTTTACTATCTAATGCAAGCCTAACACGTTGGTGTTCTTTATTTTTGGGGTTCTTTATTCAAAGTGATAAAATGGAGATTGAAAAATATGAAAAAAATATGAAATAAATATGAGGACTTTTCCGGAAGATTTGTTGATTTTAGCAGACAACATAACTACGCTAATTTTATCGTCATATGATATCCTATGGTCAAAAAAATTTACTAATAATGAGCGATACCTAGAATTTTGTAGAAAAATCCTAAACAGCATTGCAAATAATATGTATTACGACATATTTCGTTGGGAATTAAATCTGGAATTGTGTCCAAAATATTGGTCAACAGACGAAGCGACATTCCGGAATTGCGTGCGTCATATTAAATATCTGGCCAAGTTGTACCCTTACAATAAAAACGCATTTTTTTACTACAGCCAATACATTTTAAGTGCAGCAAATTTCTTTTATAAACTTGGCCTGGAAGAAGCTCCCATGTTGGCATTTCTCGAAGTCATTTCCCTTGCAAAAGCCGTGTTCCCAAACGGAGTCTTTGATGCTGTAATCGGGTAATTTTTTATTAATAATTTATTTTTTGTTTTTTATTTAAAATATATTTGATGAATATATACAGTGAAACCTCTGTAAGTCGAAATTCTAGGGAGACGCCAAATAATTCGAGTTATAGAGTTTTCGTTTTAAGGAGAATTTCGACATATGCGGATTTTGTAAGAAAATATTCCACTTGTAGAGGTTTATGTTCTAACTTATTTTGAGTTAGAATATTTAGAATATATCATAGAATTGGTTATTCTATTTACTGTATACTCATACATTGTTTTCTGAGAAACAATGACGTGCCTTCTTGGCAAATCCTTAATGTCGGTAACTTATTTTTCTTTGAGCTTATAGAGGTAATTAGCTTCAAATGCTAGAGTTTTAAAAGTTGTAAAATCAAACATTGTTAATGTTCTAGATACAGAGGTCAAATTTTTTTTCGAGTTACGGAGGGAAAATATAAACCAAAATGGCTTGCAGGGATTGACTCATTATTTCGACATATAGAGGGTTTAAATTTCGAGTCATGGAGGTTTTGGGGCTTGAAGGGAAGGAACAAAATTTTTTTACGAGTTTTGGAAGTTTTCGATTTATCGAGGTTCGAATTAAAGATGTTCTACTGTAGTATGTTTATAACGGGGATTTGAGGCTTTAGACGGTTAATTTTTTATTAATTAATTTATTTATTTAATGTATGTTTGATGATGACTGCTTTATAACTGACTGTTTTGGATATTTACAGGTAAACAAATGGTACTTGTAAAAGATACATCTGAAATTATTTTACTGAACATTGTGAAGGAATTGTAGAATTATTAAGTAAATTTTTATGAATATGGATTAAAAAAGTAATCTAAGTATCTTCAAGAAGAAAAAATGAGGTATTAACTGTTATAAGAAATAATTAATACAATTTGTCTATTATATTATGTGTTTGAATAAAATTATTTCCCTTTCAACAAAATAATAAGTAAACCTTCAATGTTTTATAATTTTAGACTGTGCTGTACAATTTTAGACTTTACTGTATGTAGATTATTGTAAGATATTTAAATATCTATCTACACGTTTTATTTACGGAATTAATTGATCCTGACATCATATTTAAATAATTTGTATTTTAATTAATGTACGATTTTGTACCTTATTTTTTTATATTTAAAAAAAGATCGTTGTTTTTTAAGTGTTTTTGTAATTGATTTTTGAGTCATTTTTATTTTTAAAAAAATTTCGTCGATGATATTGAAATGAAAGTAGTAAAAATATTTATTTTAAAATATTTTAAACGATCCTTAAAGAAAATTAATGAATTTAAGAAAATTCTTAATGTATTGAAAAACCTGAATCTTCAAAACTTGGTATTTTCAATATAAATCACATTTGACTATGCCTCTGAAAGTTATTAAAAGCAACTCGTTTTAAATATATTACCAGTAAATATATTACTTCGAAAAATCCCCTTAAATTCAGGTTTCTGCAAAGGGCATTTGTCTATGACCTTAATTATAATTTAGAACAAAATACATCTGAAGAAAGAACATTTTAATCTTTGGATGCCGGTAAAACACAACTAAACCACAAAATTGAGTATACACCTTAGAAATTTAGAGACTTTTTGTAATTACAAATTAAATATTGCTTTAAGATGATTGGATTTTTTACCTTATATACTTTAGTCTATGCTTTACCGTACTATACTTATAAAATTGTTACGTTTATTTATTTTTTACGAAAAAAAAAATGAAAGATCTGAGATGAGAGGAAAACCAACACCACAAAAATAAGTATACACCTTTATTAATTTCCTTTTAACGTACAAATTAATATTTTGTTGCATAACCTTTTGCTTGAATTACATCTTGTAACCTTCTGGACATAGATTCTACTAGTGTTTTAGTGGTTTCAACAGAAATTTTAGCCCATTCTTCTCTCAGAACCTTCTTGAGAACTTCCTTGCTTGTGATTTCGTGCTCATGTACAACTTTCTCTAATTGTGACCACGAATTTTCGATGACGTTTAGGTCTGGAGAATGGGCTGGAGTGTGTAATTGCTTCTTGCAATGGTACAGCAAGTATAGCTGCACAATCTTCGCTGTATGCTAGGGGTCGTTGTCCTGCTGGAATATGAAGCTTGACCCAAGCCCCAACTTACTGGCACTTTTTTTCAAGTTATAATTTAAAATCCCCAAATATACATGTTTGTCCATAATACCATCAATAAAAGCAAGCTCTCCAACTCCTCCAGCCGACATACAGCCCCAACTGAGGACAGACCCACCTCCGAACTTGACTGTCTTAATGGTGTTTATAGGTGCCAGTGCTTTCCCAGCTTCTCTCCATATTTTAAATCGTCCATCGCTTCTGTAAAGATTAAACTTACTTTTATCAGAAAATATCACAATGTTCCAGAAAGAAAATATGCTTTAAACGATGTTCTTTGGCGAAAATCACTCTCTTTTGTCTATTCACATACTTGATGAGTGGCTTTCGTATTGGTGTATGGCCATGAAACCCATATTGGTGAAGGGTACGTCGAATTGTTTCAACTGAGATCTTTTCCCGATTGTAGAGGACATCGATAAAGCTAGTTTAGAGGCACTCACCCGCGGATCTCTCTTTACTGAGTGAATGATCTTCCTCTTCGCTCAGTATTTCTTTAGGTCCTCTTCCAGGAATATTGGCCACAGATCCAGTTTTTTTATACTTATGTAGTATTTTTGGACACAACCATGAGTTACACCAATCAACGAAGCGATTTCTCGAAGAGATTTGCTCTCTTTCGACCATTTTACAACCAATAAACGCTCAGATTCAGTAGTTTTTCTACGAGAGCTCATTTTACGATTTTTAATAAGAAAAAATACTATTTAAAAGTGTTGAAGGGCAATAGCACGTGTTATAAGCAGCAGCTACTCCTGAAACTCTTTAAAGAAAATTTGAAACTAAAAAAAGTGATGGCATAATTTACAAATATAAGAAGTGTATACTCAATTTTGTGGCATGGTTTTCTATCTTTTCTTCGAATCGCTTAACTTTTTTTCGTAATAAATAAGTTAACTATAGAATTGTGTTATTATAGGATGGTAAAGCAGAGGTTAAAGTATCTAGGATAAAAAATTTATCTAATTAAATCAATATTTAATTTGTAATTGGAAGAAGTCTAAAAGTTTTAGAGGAGGTGTATACACAATTTTGTGGCTCACTGTATATAATATACATAAAACTAGATTTAAATCCTTGAAATGTAAATGTTTTTTTTTAGATAATTGTAAAATTTAAATTTTTAACACTGTAATGTACAAATAAACATTCATTACTTTAAAACTTTCTTCCTTAATTTAAAACTTTTTTTTCATTTATTACCTTAAACTTTAACAATATTTTAGGAAATTAAATCAATCGACATATTTTTAAATGAATTAAAATTTTGTTTCTAATCGTTGGATTTATACAATTTCTATATAAATCTGAAAAACATATCAATTCCCGTTATACAAGTCATATGAATGAACTTCTTATATAAATACTTGCATGAGAAATCCCAAAATTTGAGAAAATTGAGAAATCAAAATTTCTCAATTTCTTGCACGAGAAATGTATATTCTATAAAAATAACAGAAATAAATTAACCGGCGAAGAAATATTACATATGGATTATATTAAAAATATTATAGAATATGTGAATATAATAAAAGATAACTGTATACTTTAATCACAAAAATTGTAATACAGTAAGTCTTGTTTGTTTCTAATAATCGAATAGCATCTGTAATATCTTCTTTTCGTTATTGATCTACGATAGCTTTTTATAAGTCTCTGTGATTAATGTCTCTCAACAGTCTCTGATTTAGTTTGCTACTATAGCAATTATATAATTGACTGTAGACTGTTTAAAAAAAATATTAAAAAATAAAATTATTTGTATAAAAGAGTTCGAGAGTCGGATTTTTATACTGCCTCCAAATCCCGTCTGCTTAAAAGTGCTGGACTTCATGGATGTTATTTCAGCTAATGCGACCCACTAGAGCAGGGGGTGGCCAAACCAAATGATCTTGCGGCCCACTTAGGAAATGCATCCTAACTCCTCGGGGCGTATATAAAATTATATCCCTTCCCCCATATTAGATTTAAACCCACCATAGACATTGTTTGCAGTGAAAATTGGAAACATAATGAGTTATTATTATTTTGCATACTATTATTCTTACATGTAAACATAGATACTATAATGAGAATGACACTAGGCGCACCTTGTAAAGAAATAGATACCACGCACCAGTTCAGAAATACACAATGTCGTAAGAGCCATACATGCCCCAATACATATGGGGCTGAAAACTATAAATAAGACCAGCTGATGAGAAGACAGAGTTTCTGATAGGTCTCAGGCGCTAAATTTTAACTCTTTTTCCTTATACGGAGAGTAGGTTCGAACGCCGCTACTGACATTGAAACGAAATGTCGATAGCTTTTTTATAACGCTTCTCAGATTTCGAAATTAATATTTTTTTTAAATCATATTAGAATTTTAAAAATGTGGCTATGCAAACTATAACCAACAATTCCAACTTTCTTTTTACTTCACAGTAATATTCAGTTACTGCTACCTTCAGATAACCATTCCTGCCCCAATACAATTTCAGCTCAATACTATAAATATGTCCAGCAATATAGCCGATCAGAAGTCAGAACGGCCGACAGGTCTAAGGCGCTAAGACGAAACAATGGTTCCATAAACGGAAAGCAGGTTCGAATGCCGCTCCTGAAGTTGAAGTGAAATGCCGATTGCTCTTTTTCACTACGTTTCTCGATATCGAAATTATTATTCTTTAAATCATTTTAGAATTTCAAGCAATTGGCCATGCAAACTATAACCAACAATTCCAACCTTCTTTTTCATTCACAGTAATATTGCTACCTTCAGACATTTTTTGACTGGTGCTCAACATTAAAATATTTTTAGTTTAGATATACTGAATGGCGTAGGAGCCATTCATGCCCCAATACATTCGAGAAATAATATAAATAATTCCGGCCATATTGCCGATGAGAAGTCAGAATGCGTTAAATTTTAGCTTTGGTTCCATAAACGGAGAGCAGGTTCGAACTCTGCTCCTGACATTGAAGTGAAATGTCGATTGATTTTTTCACTATGCTTCTCAGATTTCGAAATTATTATTTTTTAAATCATATTAGAATTTCAAGAAATTGGCCATGCAAACTATAACCAACAATTCCAACTTTCATTTTCCTTCCATACTAATACTATTGCTACCTTAAGACATTTTTTGACTGGAGATCAAACATTAAAATATTTTCAATTTAGATATACTGAATGTCGTAGGAGCCGTCATGCCCCAATACATTTGGAGCTGAATACTATAAATAAGTCCAGCAATACTGCCGTCCAGAAGTCAGAATGGTTGAGACGTTTAAGTTGCTTAGACTAAACAATGGTTCTATAAACAGAGAGCAGGTTCGAACGGCGCTATTGACATTGAAGGGAAATGTAGATTGATTTTTTCAATACACTTCTCAGATTTCGAAATTATTATTTTTTTAAATTATATTATAACTCTAGAAATTGTCCATGCAATCTATGACCAACTATTCCAACTTTCTTTTCCTTCAAAGTAATATTCAGCTAGTGCTACCTTCAGATAGTTTTTGACTGGAACTCAATATTAAAATATTTGCAATTTAGATATACTGAATGGCATAGGTGCCAATCCTACCCCAATACATTTGGAGCAGAATGCTATAAATAAGTCCAGAAATATTATCAACCACAAGTCAGAATGGCCGAGTGGTCAAAGGCGAAAAATTTAAGCTTTGGTTCCATAAACAGAGAGCTGGTTCCAACTGCGCTCCTGACATTGAAGTGAACTGTCGATTATTTCTATTTTATTACACTTCTCAAATTTTGAAATTGTCATTTTTTAAAATCATATTAGAATTTCAATAAATTGGCCACGCAATCTATAACCAACAATTCCAACTTTATTTTTTTCCTTCCCAGTAATATTCAACTATTGCTACCTTCAGACATTTTTTGACTGGAGATCAAACATTAAAATATTTTCAATTTAGATATACTGAATGCCGTAGGAACCGTCATGCCCCAATACATTTGGAGCTGAATACTATAAATAAGTCCAGCAATAATGGTAATGAGAAATCAGAATGGCCGAGAGCTGTAAGGCGCTAAGTTTAAATCTTGATCCTACCAACACAGAGCAAGTTCGAACGCGGGTCGTCCAGCAAATTTGGTGAAAATGAGAAACGTATGGTGGGAAAACCGGTCGCTCCGATCCACCATTCAAGCACTCTGTCTTTTATGTACAGTAGAAAACTCTGTAAGTCGAACTTTAAGGGAGACGCCAAATAATTATAGGGTTTTCGACTTATGGATGATTTCGACTTACGCGGACTTTTGTAAGGAAATATACGATTTGTAGAGGTTTAGATTATTTCTAACTTATTTTGAGTTAGAGGTAAAATATATAAAAATTCAAGTTATAGAGATAATAAATATGTTTATTTGCAACTTAAAAGTTATATTATGTACTACAATAATAAGTCGAAATAATTTGAAACTACCTTAAAATTAAAAATATTATGTATTAAAAAGTCAATTATTTATTTATTTGCTTTAGACAATTCGATTATTCTCTACCTGTCTCTAGAGTTCAGTAGCAATTATAAGAATAAAAATATTTCATAGAATTGGTTATTCTATTTACTGTATATTCATACACTGTTTTCTATGATACAATGACGTGCATTGTCGGCAAATCCTTAAAGTCGGTAACTTATTTTCTTCGAGCTATAGAGGCAATTAGTTTCAAATGATCGATTAAAAAAGTCAAACATTAGTAATGTTCGAGATACAGAGGTCAAATTTTTTTCTTCGAGTTACGGAGGGAAAATATATACCAAAATCGCTTGTGAGGATTGACTCATTATTTCGACATATAGAGGGTTGAAATTTCTGAGTCATGGTGGTTTTGAGGCTTGAAGGGAAGGGAACAAATTTTTTTCGAGTTGTGGAGGTTTTCGACTTAACGAGGTCCAACTTAAAGATCTTTTAGTGTATCTCCTTTCACGCTGGACATGGTACGATCGTCCCAACCTCGATCGCCTTCCGTATTCGTTTTTTATTTCAGGTCCTTACTCCAGCTCCAGAGAACAGTTCTCTCATAGTTCTTTTCTCTCACTCTACGATGTCCATCACCTCCATTTTATAGTTCATTTTCAGTGGGTGGGCGGAACGGTTGCCGACACCATATCAAAGTCTAAATCCGTTCAGTAGACTATAAATCCAAATTCCCATTCACGTCTTGACCATCTGAGGGCCTGAATGACCGAGTGGTAGCGCTCTGGCGCTCGGCACCACAGGTTTCGGGTTCGAGTCCCGGCGGTGCCCTGGTTGTGTGTAGTGGTTCGGAATCCACTTTAAAAGTAGTTCCCGGTCGAAATATGATCGTAGAGCTTTGCGGGGGCATTGTTACTCCGCGTCCGTGGCTTATCTTCAAGTTACACGCGCCCCCTGGGTTATGTAAAGTGAGTACGTCTGTGCAGCGCTTGCCTTAAGGCACCCAAGACCAAGCTGTCTAAGTGTTTGCCAGCTGCATTAGAAAGAGAAAAAGTCTTGACCATCTGGCACGAAATTTTTATGACCCTTTCCAATTAAAACACTTCCCAGAGATATCCCTTTCACCCCTTAGCCGTGGCAAATAATCAACATCCACCGGTAACGGGCCATTCCGTCGAACATATCGGATGTCCATCCGGTCAGATGTAGAGACCAACAAACACCCCCCCCTTCAAGGGATGCACATAGAATTTAGTATAACACATGAATAATGCAATAATTTTTAAGAAATTTTACCTTAATTAAAAAAATATATTTACAAAAATATATTGCTCATATTGACACAACAATTACAAAAAAAACTGCAATGCGTCTATGTTTGTAAAGCACCAAATACTGTGATAGTCTTCGAATTTTCAGACGTAAAGCAAAAATTATAAAAAAAGCTTTTTAAAGATAAATACTGCATTGAGTAAAAGAAATATTGGAAATGATTTCGTCGAATTATCTTTCCACATTAAATTTTTAGAATAAAGTGGTTAACGTATATCAAACAAAATTATTTCTAAATTATGTTACATCGCTTGCTGCGTAGGAATTTTAAATGAATAAAGAAATATGATAAGATAGAGTGGTTTGTACGGTCGCATTTGCTTTAAGTAAACACTGGCACTTTACACTGCAATTATGACATTCATTTTGAATGCAATTTTAAATTATTTCATTCTTTAATTTGGAAATATATTAAATATATGTATCCAAATATTTTTTTCGTTCTAATGCAGCTGTCAAACACTTACACAATTGTCTTCGATGCCTTAAGGCAAGCGGTTCACTGACGTTACTCATAGCTCTACCCAGGAGATGCGTGTAGTTTGAAGATAAACTACGGACGTGGAATAAACAATACCTCCGCAACGCTCTACGATCATGCTATACCGGGACCTACGGTTTGAGGGAATTCGAACGCCTACAGACACCCATGCCACCGCCGGGACTCGAACCTGAAACCTGCCTTACCGAGCACCAGAGCTCTAGCCACCGGCCATTAAAGCCAGCTTTCTTTATATAAAGCCTTGAAATATTTGTACGTTTGTTTTTTCTAAGAGCATAACTCGTAGAATATTTGTTTCTATATATATATATATATATTATTCTGTTTAAACCATAAATTACCAAACATTTTAATAGTTATACTTTTAATTAAATAATTTATCATTTCTAAATTATGCATTTAAGACGCTAGGAAATATTCTGATGTTGCATATATTAACAAAAAAATTAGAAAAAAATTACAAAATTTAGTTAACAAAATTAGAATTTTAACCTTATGACAATATTGAAAAATAATAAAAGAAACAAGTAATATAAAAAAAAATTAAGTCAATTCCTACTTTTTATTTCAATATATTGCAGAAAGTCCTTTATAAATAAAGTTGAAATTTTCCTTTTACATCTGGTGCCATCTATTGGTGGAAGATACATGCAACTTAAATATAAAAAGCTAAAATTACTTGATTAAATTTAATGAATGAATTAATAGTTGAAAAAATTTTATTAACATCCAGTGTCATCCACTACAAGTTCAAAAAAATTGCATTTGAACTTGGTGGATGGAATGAAAAGTATTTTGTGAACGATTGAAAATTTTAACAAGATATATATAGGGGAGAGTGTGAACTATTAGTAGGAATTTAATAATAAAAAAAAATAACAACAATGTATAGAAAGTACAATTTAATAACAATTCAGAGGAATGATAGTTTCATTCAAAGGAAAATTTAACACAATACCTAAGGGCTTCTGAATTAAACACATCATGAAGAAAACCTAAGTTTTTCTCGAAAACTGGTCCGTCCTCTGACTTACTTTTGAATTTCGTGTTAAGTTTTTAAAATTATTTCACTTGTTCACTTTCACATTTCTGCCAACTATTTGTAGTAAACAAGTCGGTTAAGTGAAATATTGTATTTTTCCGATAAAAGCAAGTCAAATATGTTCAATTCTTATGGAAAAAATGTGTACTTAGAAAAAAAATGACCTGAAGTAAAAAAGAAAAAGAAAAATGCTTTCAAACAAAGTAATGGCGTCCATGATGATTTTTAATTCGTGCAGTAAACGTAATGTGCTTAGAGGATCAAGTTGGAAGAATTGGTTCTTTAATCCATTTTTTATGATAATCTGAAGATATTTCAGCTGATTTTAGAATTTGAGAATAAAAAATTGTTAAATCGAACACAGTTGTGGTTGAAATTTCCAGAGAATATACTACTCTGCCGAAAAGTAAGAACTATTATTAAAAAAAAAAAAACTTCATTTATTCTACCAAATTTATTTCATCGCCTTCAAAGTAATCCCCTCTCCAGACACAATGCAATTAATGCCAAATTTGTTTCCAAACCTCAATGCATGCTAAAAAGTTATGCGCAGGAATCACCTTCAAAGCGCTGGCGATTCACGTTAAATCTCTTCTATCGACTCAAACGGTATCCCCGGAGTGGTCTTTTGAGTTTAGGAATAGCCAGAAGTCGCACGGTGGAATACGGTGGTGTGTGTTGGTGTTGTTTCCTGTGGTGGAGTTTTTTTTTCCTGTGTTTAATTTTTTAAATGTATTTTGTTGTTCATTAAGAATCAGTTATTAATTCTTATTTTCTGAATGTCAGGATTACAGATAATTTCGTGTTTTTAATAAAATTTAAAGCCTATTTAAAAACTTGAATTTTATTTACGCTTTCTAAAAGATTATAAAATAAATTCATCATTTCAAAAAAATCTCTTTGCTAATCATTAAAATAAAAATTTTTTACGTTTGTTAAACAATGTATGTATATGAATGCTAAATTTTTTTATTTCGGTACAATTTTTTATAAATCCATGTGATTAAATTTGATATCTTAAAGGTAATCATATGAAATATATTAATCACATTTAAAAAGGCAATAATTTTTAAAAATAAGCATTATTTAATTAATTAAATCTTTAGAAATAATTTCTAGCTTCGTTCGAAAGTGATTCCAATTCATGTAGCTGTTTCAGTTAAGAAATGTGTTTTGAATCGTTCTATTTCAGCAACAGATTAATCACAGTCAATACTATGGTTTAATAATAGTTCAGATATCTAGAAATTAAGAATGCATTTAATGGATTCTTTGGTAGCATAATGTGGCCTCGGAGGCAATTTTCTAGCGCTCTGGCTTTTGGTACTATAGACTTAGGTTCGAATCCTGTTGGTGGCATGGATCTTTGTGAGTGCTTCAGGATTCACTTTCAACTATAGGTCCCGGTCTGTGTAACTCTCGTGTGCCCAAGATGACCGTAGAGTGACACACCAAAACCAATCACTAACAAGTTTTATTGTTAAACATATATTGCATTTATAAGAAATAATTTTTTTACCTATCTAAAGAAATTTTCTGATAATGTTATTTGAATGTGCTACACACAAACAAGTAATATAAAAAAAAAATTTTAAAGCCAATTCTACTTTTTTTCACTCTATTGCAGAAAAGTCCTTTATAAAAATTTTCTTTCATTTTTGTTTATCTGGCGTCATCTATTGGTAGATATATGCAACTTGAATCTAAAAAAACAAAAAATTAATTAATTTAATTTAATTACTGAATTGATATTTCAAAAACTGTATTCACATTCAGTGTCATCCACTACAAGTTCAAAAAAATGTATTTGAACTAGAGTGGGTGAATAAAAATGTTTTATTAACGATTGGAAATTTGAACAAGATATATATAGGGAGAGTGTGAGTTAATAGAAAGAATTGAAAAAAAAACTTCTCTTTTGAATATTATAATTTTACGAATGTATCAAAAATATTAATTCAGCATAGAATATTTGATTTTATAAACATCAAATTTCCCTAAAAGCTTTGTCAGTTGTCTAATACTACACCGGCGTTGAAATTTTCCGAAACCTGATGTAAAGTAATATAAAAGAAATGAAATAAAAAAATAAATACTGAATTATATATATATAAGTAAAATATATATATATATATATTTATATATATACACTGGATATATATATATACACTGAAGTGACAAAAGTCATGGGATAGCAATATGCAAATTTTCAGATGGCAGTAGCATCGCGTAGAACAGGTGTAAATGCGCAGTGCTTTCGCAGAGCTTTCATTTCTGTTCAAGTTATTCATGTGAAGAGGTTTTGACGTGATGACGACCGCACGACGGGAATTAACAGACTTTGAACGCGGAATGTTAGTTGGAGCTAGACGCATGGGTCATGCCATTTCGGAAATCGTTAGGAATTCAACATTCCCAGATCCACTGTGTCAAGAGTGTGCCGAGAGTACGAAATTTCAGGCATAACATCCCACCATGGACAGCGCAGTGGTCGACCGCCTGCACTTAACGACCGAGACCGGCGACGTCTGCAAAAGAGTCGTACCCTAACAGACAAGCAACACTGCGTCAAATAACCGCAGAAATCAATGTGGGACGTACAAGGGACTTGTCTGTTAGAACTGTGCGGAGAAATTTGGCTTTCTTGGGCTATTCCAGCAGAAGACCGACTCGAGTGCCTTTACTGACAGAACGACATTGCTTCCAGCGACTCGTGGGCACGTGAGCATATCGGTTGGTCCCTAGATGAATAGAAAACCGTGGCCTGGTCCGATGAGTCACGATTTCAGTTGGTAAGAGCTGATGGTAGGGTTCGAGTGTGGCGCAGACCCCACGAAGCCATGGACCCAAACTGTCAGCAAGGCATTGTTCAAGCTGGTGGTGGCTCCGTAATGGTGTGGGCTGTTTTTTCATGGCATGGACTTGGTCCTCTGGTGCGACTGGACCGAACATTGACTGGAAATGCTTATGTTCAGCTACTTGAGATCACTTGCAGCCATTCATGGACTTCATGTACCCAAACAACGATGGGATTTTATGGATGACAATGCGCCATGTCACCTGGCCACAACTGTTCGCGATTGGTTTGAAGAACATTCTGGACAATTCCAACGAATGATCTGGCCACCTAGATCGCCCGACATGAATCCCATCGAGCATTTATGGGACATCATCGAGAGGTCTGTTCGTGCCCAAAATCCTACACCATCAACGCTTTCACAATTATGGACGTCTATCGAGACAGCATGGCTCAATATTCCTGCAGAAGACTTCCAACGACTTGTTGAGTCCATGCCACGTCGAGTTGCTGCACTTCGCCGGGCGAAAGGAGGGCCAACACGATATTGAGAGGTATCCCATGATTTTTGTCACTTCAGTGTATATATATATATAACGAAATCATTTTAACAGAAATTTCTTTATTAATCCTTTGAGGTCAAATAATTCAAGATTAGATTAGTTAATTAATCAAATGGAAAATCATGGATCAATGGAAATTTAATGAACTGAAAAATAAAAATCCTAACCTCGAATTAATGTTACATGATCATGAGTACATTCAACCATGCTAAGCGATTGGTACCATAGAATAGATACGATCTGGACATAATCCTAAGAAGTATGTAAGGAAAATATAAGAGTTTTGTCTAACTAGCACCAGCTTTAAAAGGAATATAATACTTTATATATCGTGGATCTAAAACAATTAGCAATGCATGGTTCCGAAAAAATATTTCAGTGATAATAGTTTGGATTAAGAGATGCACCTAAATATCGTGTCTTGAATATACTGCCAAATGATTTATTCAATTGCGATTTGTTTTTTTAAAATTTAAATCAAATTCCTGTATAATCACTAAATTTCTCTACAGTTATCGAGAAATATTTGGAAATATTATCCATATTTCTTTTAACTAAAAAGCACAGTGTTTTTTTAAAATAACGTTCCTATAGGAAATTAAAGTAGTAAAAAGTATCAACACACAGGCAGAATTCTTTTAACTATAGCACACATATTTTAATTTATGACGTCTATAAGTAGTATATAACGTAATATCCATATAAATCACAGAAAAAAAATTATGCATAGAATATGAATAATTATTCACTTATTTAATTTTTTGTCAAGAAAAAGAAAAAGAAAATTATGTAACGCGTTGGTTAAATGAATTCACACACAGAATAAAAGATTTTAGAATTTAAAATACATAAAAAAAAAAAAGAACACTTTATTCCAAAGAAGTTATTAAAAAGTACTCATACAGAGAATAAAATAATTAGAAAGCTATCAAGAAGGACAAAACGATTGTCATGAATCAGTACACTAATACAGTTTAAAATGTACAATAAAAAATGAAGATACAGAAAAAATAAAAGCAAATTTTCAGTCACAAAAAGATGATAATCAAATGCAAATAATAATAATAATAATAAACAAATTATATTTACACTTATTTTACAGCAAATCAAGCATATTTTTTCTCTACAAGAAAAATCTTAAAAATATACTTGTAAAAATATTATTTTATTAAAAGAAATTAAAATGTAACACAAATATGAATCGTCAATTAAAAGTTCAAAATAAAATAGATGATCTCCAGTACCAAGGTGGATTATACATGTAATGATACAAAAAACGCATGATATTCCAATAAAGCATATAGTGTTGACATTGTGCAGCAAACACTAGTAAAATAGAAAAACCAACACAAATCGCCATATATCTCTTTTCTGTATAAGGACCATAACCATAGCGCTTCAACAAAAGTTTACCAATGGCAGCAACTCTAAATGTAATTGAATATTGTTGCATAGATTCCAGCATATTCCACACAAATTCTCCAAATCCAGATATTAGTTTGGAAACTTTCCTTGCATGCCTCTCCGTGAAAGATTCTGGTGGGCTTTGTCCTACGTGCCATGGACACACCAGAATTACTTCGTAGCAACTTAGTGTAAAACTCACTATATTATGACCCTAGGTCAACTCTTTTTTGATAGAACACGTCGTCCTCAGAGAGATTTGAATTTCCTGAAACATTTGAATATTCTGACATTTCAAACTAATATAATTAAAAGAGATCTCAACCTTAGTACACAGATATAAAGATCGCTTGCCAATATCTATAATGTGAATGCTTGTGTTAGTAGCTGTAAAAGGATATATCAATAAACATTAAACTAAGTTAGGACGGCTTTACTTCCAGTGATACATTTAACTTTATTCAGCACTTCAGTTATAATAAGGGTTAGTGAAACCTAGTTCCTTGTAAATTACAACCATGAACAATACCTTCACATATCAAAGATTAAATCATATAGTCCTGTTTTTGTATTCTAATTAGGCTTGATTCAACACATATGTTTCTACCATTGATCTGTATGTTGTTGCATTTCTAATGCAGCTGGCAATACAGAGACGGTAAATTTTTATGCCATAAGCAAAGGCTGCACCGCTGTTACTTGTTTAGCATTTTTCAAGATACCCAGGGAGCGCGTTTAGCTTGAAGATATACTACGGCCGCGAGTAACACTACCCTCACAACGCTCTATGAAATGATTAGACCGGGACATACGGTTTAAAATGGATTCCGAACTACTACAAACTTCCATGGCACCGCCGGGACTCGAACCCGAAGCCCGTGGCACCGACAGCTAGCCATTCGGCCTTCAGGCCCCATAATAAGGACTAGTGAAATCTGGTTACTTGTAACATACACTGAACAAATTCTTCACATATCAAAGATTAAATCATATAATCCTGTTTTTTGTATTCTAATTAGGCTTGAATCAACACAAATTTTTCTACCTTTGATCTATATTCAATGGCTTAATATAAAGTTGGGGGCCTGATGGCCGAGTGGCTATCGCTTTCGTCTCGGTACCATAAGTTTCGGGTTCGATTCCCGGCGGTGTCATGAATATTTGTAGTGGTTCGGAATCCACTTTGAGCCATATAGCTCCCGGTCCGGTCTCATATAACCGTAGAGAGCGTCACAGAGCCCTATCAGACTTCTAACTAATCTTCTAATTTTCGGCCCAGCTACCAACTAATATTCTATTTTTATCTCTTCCCGTTATTCGAAACCTAAGTATTTTTAACTGTAGTTGTAACTGATATGTCTACATTGAAATACGCTTAAACAAGTTGCTGATTTGGTGCTATTTTGATTTCTCAGCGAGCATCCATTTCAAAGCAATAGTCAAGCCAAGACATTGTTTTCATGAGATTGGTTAAACTAAGATTTTAAACGATAAAGATATTCTTATCTTGAATATTAAAACTATAAATATCAAAACTTTTTTCTTCTTTTGTTAAATTTTTTTCAAGAAATTTTAATTGAACTACTGGGTAATAGGTGAATGAAAGATTAAAAGGCTCGGTTTAGCATGTTGTGGTCGGAATAATAATCCACGATAGCATACTTGCTAAATTAATTTAACACTTTTTACCACCTGGTGTCAATTGGCTAGCGACTCTGGCCTTTGGTACCACAGGCTTCAGCTTCGAATCCTGGCAGTGGCATGCCTAAAAATGTTTGTGCACAAACATGTGTCGATCAAAAAAATATACATCTATCATCTTTAGCCCAATGAGGCCTGGTGGCCATCTGTCTGGGGCTCTGGCCTTTGGAAACACAGGCTTCAGCTTCGAATCCTGACAGTGGCATGGATGCTTGTTGTGGTTCGGAATCCATTTTAAATTGTAAGTCCGAGTCTGTTTAGCTCACGTGTGCACAAGATGACCAACAAGAGAGCGACGAAACAAACCAAACCATAAATATTTCTTCTAAAAAGACACCAGAGGGCTACGACATTGACTCTGTGCAAATTGGCTTATAGAAGAACAGGTTCTAGAAACATTTAGCATCAAACGGGCTTTAACGAATACTGCTTTTTAAAAAATAAAACTGAAATTTAACGCAACATTAATGCTACCACTATGAGTTACGATGTAACTTGTTCGATTTTTTTCTTTCTAATGCAGCTGGCAAACACTTAGACAGCTTGGTCTTGGATGCCTTACGGCAAGCGCTGCACAGATGTACTCACTTTGCATTACCCAGGGGGCGCGTGTCACTTGAAGATAAGCCACGGACGCGAAGTAACAATGCCCCACTTGTTCGATTATAGACCGACTAAACGTGACGACCATCTTGAAGTATGCCATGAAAAATCGCAAAAGAGAACGTCTGAACATGAGAAAAAAGTTTAGAAGCTATCGCTTTCCTTCAGACGAATACAGGCCTCAGCTACACGAAAATATCACGGACTTTTTAAGTCATATGATAGAAACAATGCAATTTTATTGTGAAGCCCATTGTGAAGAAAGTTGGAGCTACTGGTTAGTAGGTAAATGAAACATTAAGAGGCTCGGCTTAGCATGTTGTGGACAGAATAATGTTCCACGATAGCATACTTGCTAAAATAATTCAACACTCTTTATCTCATAAATGTTTCGCTACCTGATGGCCAATTGGCCAGCGCTCTGGCCTTTGGTACCACAGGCTACAGCTCAGAATCCTGGCGGTGGCATTTATGTTTGTTGTGGTTCGTAATCCCCTTTAAATTGTAGGTCCCGGTCTAATGAGTCTAAAGTGTGCACAAGATGACCGTAGAGCGACCAACTAATCTTCTATTTTATCTCTTTCCGTTATTCGTAATCTAAACGTTTTTTAACTGTAGTTGTAACTGATATGTTTACATTGAAATACGCTTTAACAAGTTACGTTGTATTCTCAGAGAGCAGCCATCTTAAAACAAAGCCAAGACGTTGTTTTCATGAGATTGGTTAAACTAAGATTTTACCCGATAAAGGTTATTTTATCTTGAATTTTAAAACTAAAAATATCAAAACTTTTCCAAGAAATCTCAATTCGAGCTACTGGGTAATAGGTAAATAAAATATTAAAAAGCTCGGTTTAGCGTTTTGTGGTCAAAATAATATTCCACGATGGCATACTTGCTAAAACAATTCAACACTCGTTATCTTATAAATGTTTCTTTTACTAAAACGACACTAGAGGGCTACGAAATTGTGTTGTTGACTCTGTGCAAATTGGCTTATAGAAGAACAGGTTCTAGAGCACATTTAGCATCAGACGTGCTTTAACGAATGCTGATTTCTTGAAATTAAACTGAATTTGAACACAACATTAATGCTACCACTATGACTTACGATGAAACTTGTTCGACTATAGACCGACGAAACGTGACGGCCATCTTGAAGTACGTCATGAAAAATCGCAAAAGAGAACGTCTGAACAAGAGAAAAAAGTTCAGAAGGTATCGCTTTCCTCCAGACGAACACATGCATCAGCTACACGAAAACATCACGGACTTTTTAGATCACACGATAGAGACAATGCAATTTTGTTGTGAAGCCCACTTTGAAGAAAACTGGACGTTGGGCTTTGACGATCAAGATTACGAAATCCTGGCTCAAGATATGAAACGAAATGTTCTGGACTCAAAAAAATTTTCTGTCGGTGACTTTTTGTCGTACTGTTGTCAACTGGGTATCTTGGCTGCTTATGCTTATGATATGGGTTTCGATAGAGCACCCTGTCTTGCTGAAGAACATATTTTGACAGTATTGAAGAAATATCGTCTAAGGAATGAGTTTTATCATAAAAAGTGGACATATTTAAAGTGTATCTTATTCCATTATTTGATCGATCATGATCTGTTGAAGTAATAAAGTTCCTCTCTCTGCTTATAATACTGCATCATGCTCTTCTGGTAAACATTTGTAAATAAATTTCAATCTCGTATGTTTTATGTTTTTAACGAGCATTTGTTATATATAATAATGTTCTATAGATGTTTGTTGTAGATAATCATGTTGTATTTATATTATTCATATTGATTAATTCTTAATTGGGTAAAAAAATTATGAATAATAAATCCTCAATTAGATTAATTATTTGCCCCTATTAACTATATCCACTAGTTGAAAATATGTGAAAGTAATCTATTTATAATTAGGAATTTTTGTAGCCTTTTAGAATTATATCGTTGTAGAAATTGTATATTATGGATGGAATAAAATAAACATTATTTTTTAGTACATTTTTATGAGAATTTAAATTATTTTTAAGAATTAATTTTATCTATACAAGTTTTTATATGAATTAATTAAATATTAACTTATATAATATAATAAATAAAAAGTTTATATTGGAATAAAATGTTGAATATTGGAATAAAACTGAGATACTATTTCGTGTCTACAATTTTAATTGTTAAAAAGAAAATTCTTTTATACAAGTTTTTTATAAGAACTAATAAAATACTTTTAAGTTTTATAACTTTTTTTTATTTTTACACTATATTGTATTTCATACATTTTAAATAGTTTTGTACGTTATAATAAAGTATTTTAATACACAGAAATTTTTAATTTTTATAAATAACACGTTGCAATATGGAAAAAAATTATAAATAAAATCATCTTATAAAAAAAAAAAAAAAAAAAATAGAAGGTTGAATACATTTTACATTTTGAGTATTTATTATAAAATAAGAAAAAATGACCTATAAAAAATCTAAATATTTTTCGACATATTTTTAGATTGTGTCAATTGTTACAAAAGGATATCAAATCGAAAGGAAATAAAACATTTTTTTCCTGCCATGGTCAAATTAAATGTGTGGTGTATCTCGTTAAATAAGTTGAATTGAATACATTTTGTGTGGCAAGTTAAAATATAAATAAATAAATAAAGTAAAAAAATGTTTTTTAATAATCATCACTATCACATCACATCCAAAATATGTATTACTTCGAATTGTAATTAAAATTATGATCATTGAATTAAATTGCTTTTAAATTATACTATATACTATGTATAAATTAACTAATTATTTTATATATATATATATTTAAAATGCACATATCAAGATATGTTCCTATTCTTTCTACTGTCATGCACAATTCACTTAAGATCCTTATAGTGTCCTATTTTGCAATTTTTCGTATAGTTAATCAATAATTTTGTGTATTAGTATTCAATTATGCATGTCAACTGTATAGTATGATTCATTTATTCGTACTCCATTATCTATTGGGTTGAATCCTTTTTTTCAATTAATTCTATTAGCTCACACTCTCCTATATATATATATCTTGTTAAAATTTTCAATCGCTCACAAAATACTTTTTATTCATCCACTCAAGTACAAATACATTTCTTTAAAGTTGTAGTGTATGACACTGGATGTGAATGCAGTTTTTCAAATTTGAATTCAGTCATTAAATTTAATTAATTAATTTTAGTTTTTTTAGATTTAAGTTGCATATATCTACCAATAGATGGCGACAGATAAATTTAAAGAAATGAATGAAAATTATTTATAAAAGACTTTCGGCAATAGAGTGAAAAAAAGTAGGAAAAAAAATTTCTAAAAAAATAATCTAGTGTTTAATTATTCGTGTCAGGTATGTATGATGCATTTATTCGTATTCCATTATCTATTGGATTGAATCCGTTTTCATATACTTTTAAAACTATAAGTAATGATGTATTATAATCCTTTCCTCATATAAAAATAATCTGCATTGTTTTTCTCATAATGTTTAGTTGTTTTATTTTTCCCTAAGTGTAACAATTGTAGATATAGAGCAAAATAAATAGCCCCAAAACCCAGCTGTGCTCATTACTAATTCGTATTCTAATCACACATTCTAATGACAATTTCTGAACTCATAAGATACATTATATGCCTCTTTAAGGGCGCCTGATGGCCGAGGGCTGGCGCACTCGGTATCGCAGGTATCGGGTTCGAATTCCAGCAGTGCCAGAGATGTCGTAGCGGTTCAGAATCCACTTTAAACTGTGGGTCCCGGTCCTAATAGGATCGTAGAGTATAGTGGGTATAGTGTTACTCCGCGTCCGTAGCCTACCTTCAAGCTACACGTGCCCCTGGGTAGTGCTAAGCGAGTAACAGCAGTGCATCCCTTGCTTATGGCATAAAGATTAACTGTCTCTGTATTGCCAACTGCATTAGAACAACAACAACATGCATGTCTGCGTATGACTGTGTATGATTCATTTATTCGTATTCCATTATCTATTATTGAATTCCTTTTTTATACACTTATAATACACCATTGCGTATAGTTTTTAAATACTCTGCTCTTATAAAAAATAATATGCATTGTTTTTTCCATAATGTTTAATTTTTTTTTCTAAATGTAATAATTGTAGATAATGAAGTTTTCAGATATAGAACAAAATAATAGCTGAAACTCAGCCATGCTCATTATTAATCTAATTACTATTTCTGGACTAATAAGAAACATTATTTGATTCTTTTAATTTTATTCTTTCTCCCCCTTGTTAAATAGAATACATTTTAAATAGAATATCCCCCCCCTTGTCTATACATTTTCAGCAATGGGTCACCTCAACCTTTTGTTATCCAATGATAACTACAGGATTTATTTACTCAAAGATTTTGTAAACAAATTCATAATATCAACTTGAGATCATATCTATTTGAATAAAGCCCCCCCCATACAATAAAATACACGCGCACACATCTTGATATGTGCGTTTATTTAATATGCATATATTTAAAATAATGAACATGCCAAGGTATTTTCATATATAGGAGCATATTATGACTGTTTACAAAACCTGGAAAGGTGTGTAATTTATTTTTCAGATTTAGAAAAAAAAAAAATGAGGCGTCGGATATTGAATGAACGATGCTTTATCAAAATTGCGAATTTTGTGTATTGTTATCATAAATCTGTAGGGGCCTGATGGCCGAGTGGCTAGAGATCTGGCTCTCGGTATCACAGGTATCGGATTCGAATACCGGCGGTGCCATGGGTGTTTATAGTGATTCGGAATCCCCTTTAAATCGTAGGTGCCGGTCTAAATAGATCGTAATGTGTTACAGGGGTATTATTACTCCGCGTCTTAGTTTATCTTCAAGTTACACGCGCCCCCTGGGTAATGCAAAGTGATTAACGTCTGTGCAGCCCTTGCCTTAAGGCATCGGAGACCAAGCTGTCTAAGTGTTTGCCAGCTGCATTAGAAAGAAAAAAATCAAATCTGTAGTGAAAATTTATCATGAATTGATAAAAGAAACAGATTCAAGTGTAATAAATTGACGTCGATCCATTAGACGGGCAGCAATTCCCAGATGTGTAATTGGTTTGATTTGTCACTCTACGATAATTTTGTGTACACTTTAGGCTAATTACACCAGGAGCTATAGTTTAACGTGGGTTCCACACCACTCACGAGCATCCATGCCACCACCAGGATTCGAACCTGAAGCTTGTGGTACCGAAGATCAAAGCGCTAGCCAATTAATCATCAGGCTGCCCCAGATGTGTTAAGATTGCGGGCCGCATGTACTAATTTAATTCAATAATAATATGCACGGAAAAAATCTCAAACACAATTGTAGTTTATTTAAATATTGCAAAAATCATTATTGGGTAATAAAAAAAAGAATACACTGTACACCACATACTTATTACACCACTCTTATTAATATAATATTGATGCATGATATTACGTTAATAAGTGTCAGTATGTAATTTGATATTTATAAAATTATATGCAAAAGTGAGAATTAAATGGGTTAAAATTACCGATTTCTTTATGGCGCCTATAAATGTTTGTGCACAAACATATGTTGATCCCAAAAAATTACATCTATCTTCTTTAACACAATGTGGCCTGGTGGCCAATTGGCTATTGCTCTGGACTTTGGTATCACAGGCTTAAAGTTCGAATCCTGGTGGTGACATGGGTGTTTGTGAGGGGTTCGGAATTCACGTTAAATTGTAGGTCTCAGTCTGTTGAACCAAAGGTGGGCACAAGATCATCGTAGAGCGAAAAGCCAAACCAATCTTTAGCATAATTTTAAAATAGAACAAATTTTGGGCGATAAATATCATTCAAATAAAAATTATATATATGATTATCCAGCATACTTGGTAGCAAGTTATTAAAAAAAGATTTTACCGTTTAGTCTAAATAGATGTATAAAACATTTAATTTATACGTTTATTTCTAATATGAAAATTGTTTCTAGTATATTAAAGCTGGCGAAAGACAGACATTAGCACAATTTGAATAAACAATAACTAAAAAAAAAACTACGAAATTTAATTTCACATATGGAAGAAAAAGCTCTACTGTTCAAATACGATTTAAATAACTTAAACGAAACATATTCATTTAACTCCACGAAATATTCTTAAATGAATATTAAAAAAAAAAAAATTACATTTGCCAAAATGTGCACTGATTAGCAATTAAACAGAAATTATTGAAACAATATAGAAAAAATAGGATTTGGTTACAAGTGTCTCGTTTCCTTTTGTTCTAGAGGAAAGAGTTGTAAAGGAAACTGGCCACTTCTTTTGTTTCTAAGCCATTTTGCACAGTAGATGTGGACCGCGGGCTCGCACTCTCGCACTCGGTACTACAGGTATCAGGTTCGAATCCCGGCGGTGCCATGGTTGTCTGTAGGGGTTCGGAATCCACTTTAAGCCGTAGGTCTATGTCTCATAGGATCGTAGAGCGTCACAGAACCCAATCAGACTTCTTCTCCCCCACATCATTCTCAAACTGTAAAGGGGCGATTCAATTCTAGGCACTGTGACGTGATGTGATGTGGTGTACTAGTAGATGTGGACCATGGCGCTAGCGAGTTTCAACAAAAAATAATACATTTTTAATTCATTTCAACACTACAAAAATGTGTATTTTCATGATTAATAAAACAGGGCACCGTCACACATCCCTTTCTTAAATAATGAATTAAACTAAAATTCATAATCTATCAGAATATTTTTTTTGGCGGTAGGCGGAAGTCATATGTATAGGAGTTACGCAGTGTAAATAATGATGATAAATATTCGTTCCACCATACGAACTGTCGTATTATAACGTTGGTACAGATGATTTGGCATCGTTAAAGTTTTCGCTTCATGCATTTAAATGGAGGGAGGAAACGAAGTTACTTTATCAACAGTTTAAACAGGGTTTTAAGAGTGTGCACTGCCCGATTAGCTGTCGCATGAAAAACAAGCCAAGTTAGAACGACTCGAATAGAACAAAGTAATAAAATGTGAAGATTTTGTTTCTTTTGTCGCTCTACTGCCATCTTGGGCACACGACATCTAAACAAACTAGGACCTACAGTTTAACGTGGATTCCGAACTAACAAACATCCATGCCATCGAAGATTCGAACCTGGCACCTATGGTACCAAAGGCCAGCCAATTGGCCATCAGGCGGGTTTATTGAAAGGAGTTTTATTATTAAATGTTATATTTAAATTGCACAATATCAAAAAATAAATAAATTTACGAAAAAAAAATTCCACAATAACTGCAAAACATTTTCTTTCAAAATTATTTTGCTTCGTACATCTAACTACAATTCCTAACATGTAATCTGTTCTTCTTTTTCCTACTTTTAAAAGGGATGTTGAATTTTTCACTAAATATACGATTAAATAGTATGGTAAAAGAGCAAACTCCATCTCGACTTATATGACACTTTGACAGCTGGTTTTGTTTTTTAAAAACGGATTTAAACGAGAGATATCGTAAAAAATTTGTTTACCGATTGTTCTGCAGAAATCATGCAATCTTATGAGATCTTAAAAAATCCCAATCTCAAAAAAAAAAATGTTAAGGCAAAATCAAGACAAAAATATTTAGAATTTCATTAAAATAATCCACTCTCTGATCAGTTTTATAATTGTTTGTGAATTTTGTCTTCCTTTCGAAGATTATACTGAAAATTTTATTCTCGAATTGAAATATACCGAAAACGATTTTATTCGAAATTTGTCAATACCTTAACTAAATATTTTTCCCGCTTTTACGATAACGGTTATTTTAGACTTAGCACTTCAATATGATTAGCTGAATTTAATTTATTAAAAGAAGATATATTAAAATTCAAAGATCAACAGTAATTATTAAATGAATGAATGTAAATTTAACGAAACTGGAACTTTTCCATAACATTCAACTGAATTAATTCCTGCGAGTGTATGTTAAATAGCGTATGTAAAAGTTGTCTATTGAACTTGAATCAATACAAGTAAACTTTTTACATTAGATAATAATCAATTACCGATAACTTCGTATTTTATAAGGCTATTAATGTACGTCAAAGTATTGTATTCAGACTTATTTTGGAATTAGTACTAAATTTTTAATTCAGCTTAATTGCTATTTTTGCAGTAAATACAAAATTAAGTTTTATATAAATACTTTATTAGTATGCTTCGAAAACATTCAATAATAATCAATACATAACTTTAAAATGGTGCATTTACCGATATTAAAAGAGAAATTATTTACATAATTAAATTTTCGTTCTCTATACGAGAAAAAACAATTATATTTGCATTACTACCATTGCAATATTAATATTTATAACAAATAACATTTCATAATACAGGCTACAAATAATATAGAAAAAAGTTAGTCATGAACACTTTAAACTTTATTCAATACGATAACTAATTTTTAATTATTATCACACAAAAAAAATTACCGAAGTATAAAATAAATATCTAGAAAGGTATATTTAAAGCTCTTTATATAAATTAAAGAACGTTTTAAATTATTAAAAGAACGCCTTTACTTAATTAAATTTTTAATTTCTATACAAGAAAAAAATTCCCATTATTACCATTGCAATAACAATATTTAAAACAAATAACATTTCATGATACATTCTTCAAATGATATAGAACAAATTAGTCATGATCATATCAAACATTATTCAACACGATAACTAATTTTTAATTATCACACAAAAAACTAATTGAAGTATAAAAGAAATATCAGAAAGGAATAATTTAAAGTCCTTTAACAATCCAATTCCATTTTATTACCCATTAAAAGTTCAGCAGCAGTTTTTGATATACTTGTCCAAATATCTTCCGGAAAATGGCCATCCTTTCTGAAAAAATCCATTATGCGGCACAAAATAAGAGGCACAAAAAAGACAGCCCTTTGTACGCCGTTCTTTTCTGCACAGGCTGCCAACTGGCATAATATAACACAGTTCTTTAAAAAGTACAGATCGAAATAGGGTGCCTTTTCAATCTCCCTTGCTATAGATATAGTCAATACTTGGAATCTCTGATAATTCATTTCAAAACTTTTGCAACAGAGGTCATAATTCATCTCTACTTCATTTTTGACCGCCCCCCATATCCTTTTAATCGCCAAATCAACGGTTTCGCCACAAGGCGATGGAGGTAAACAGACAAGTTTTGCATACCTCCTGTAAATAATTGGTACATACTTAAGTTGGTTGAAATATCGTATAAATTTCATGATATTCGTAGCAAACATCAATTTATCTGTCGCGTTTCCGTACATAACTTCATATTCATTTTCAGTTATTTCTGGTTCTGTATAGCCCAAAATAGAATTAAATTGAAATTCGTTTTGAAGGATTTTAACGGATGCCAAAACGATGATTGATGCATCGGATAAAATTTCACCAACATCATCTTTTTCGCCATTAAATTCGTTTTCAGAAACATCTTTCGAAGACAATTCACTAGTCATCATGATACCTCGATTGAAGTTGTCGGCGATATGCACATCAAAGAAGTAGTGGCCTTTTAATACAAAGGGCTTCTGTCCAACTGGGTCATATATATTGTGTTCGAAAATTCAGCCAAATGCCGCCAAATATATTACACTTCCATTGGTGGTAAGTCCAGTTTGATTCAATATTCCTGGAACTGGGCTTGATTTTGAGATTTATGCTCGCGTTAGCTGCTTTATCTCCATTTATTCAATTGCTCTTAAGAAGAAATCAGAAAAAAAATATAATGCAAATAAAAGAGATCATCAGATAATCAGTAGGGTTTGACTGCTTCCAAAAGTATTAAAAAAGAAACACCGAAATGTGGTGTTGTGCAAAACTTCTGTCTAAAGAATACAAAAGTTAACACACACAATCCAATCAATTTTTTTTTTGTGGGAAATTAATTATTGATATAGTTTTGTAATTGGGCCTGAATGGCCGAGTGGCTAGTGTTCTGGCGCTCAGTACCACAGGTTTTGGGTTCGAGTTATGGCTGTGCCACGGATGTGTGTGGTGGTTCGAATCCACTTTAGACAGTATATCCCAGTCCAACATGACTGTAGAGCGTTGGGCGTACAGCTGACTACCCTACTCCGTAAAAAGGAGACATCCCATATTTCGAAACCTGCCAGTAGGCAGACGACCTTGACCCACCATGGGGCAATCAATCATGATGATAGTTTCGTAAAAAGGTTCGTCGCTCCTATCAATCCTCTTAGCAATAACGAAGCATAGGATAGGACAGTAGGGTAGTATCCTACAAAACCTGTTTCAACTTTTCTCTTTGCACGTCCTATTGAGCGCATTGGTATAAAATAGGTTCCTCGGTTTCAGGTTTCCTGCATCTTGAGCAAAGTGGAGGAGATGTTAATCCGAATCTATTGAGTTTTACTTTTAGAAGGATAGGTTTGGGTGCGAAATTGGTACTTCTTCGTTGCTATTGATAGGTGAGAGACGATTAGGTTTGGTTTGTCGCTCTACAGTCATCTTGTGCACACTTTGGGCTAAATAGACTTGGACCTATAGTTTAAAATGTATTCCGATCAACCCACAAAGATTCATGCCACCACCAGGATTCAAACCTGAAGCCTTCGGTACTAATGACAACAGCAATAGCCAGTTGGCCATCAGGCCGCCTAAGAGACGATGAGTTGGTTTGATGCTATTTAAACGCATCAAATACCGTAAGTATTTCCCTTTGTTCCATTGTTCATCTGAGGTTTTAAATGTTGTCTTTTTTATGTTAGATGATGTCTTTCGATGAAATCCTGTTTAAAATCATTGTATCTGACGCGGATTTCGGTAAGGAGTCTGTTTATTCATTTTCATGTATGCCAACGTGACCTAGAATCCAGACGAATCGTAAGGATAAATTGTTCTTTAAGTTTTGTGTGATATTATTTCCAAGAAGTTTGATAACTCGTGAGGATTTAAAATTACGATTTTGGTGAGCTCGAACGGCAGAGAGACTTTCTGATGAAATAATGTAATGGTGTGATTCGGGGACATATGTTCAGGTTGATAAAATCCGTGCGGGAGTTTCACCTGTAAAAATATTTTAAAATTTGAGATCGTCCATGATGAGTTTTCCTGAGAGAAAAAAATTAATGCAGGATATTGAGTACCGGGTCGGAGTTTTGGATGCATCAGTTGTTAAAATGATTTTATTTTTCCGGTTATCTCATTGTTCAAAAATTCTTAATTAAATGATGTGGTGGTTGTTTGGTTTGGAAGGGTAAATTATTAAGTTGAAATGAAATTTTATCAATGGGATGAAGATTAGAATTATAGAAGAAGGAAAATGTGAAACTTTTTCAAATTTTCAGCGAAAAAGTTCTGAAGGGAAATCGGATGCTTCAAACGGGTAGAACAATTCTCTAATCGGAGATATTGAGAGAGGGAGGATAATGGATCGAAAAAAATATCTACTTATAGAGAAAAATCACATTAAAATTAAATTATTAAAAATATCTATAAATTTTAGAAGGAAACATGGAAGAGAGGTTGACAACGACAACGATTTGCCAGATTGACGGAGAGCCTTGGTTGCCTAGCAACCTCTATCTCCTGTTTTTGTGAGTGAGAGAACTTTCTTAGCTTTGAGCCCCATTGATTAGATAGAAAAAAGAATAAGATATATATATATATATATTTAAAAATAATTTGTATATATAGTTATTGTGTTATGCATATATTTTATATATGTTTAAAAAATTAACTTGTAAAGTCTTTTGTAAATTTATATAAGCATAATTTTTTTTTTTTAAATTATTTTTTATATTAGTATTATAATTTTTAAGTAAAGAATAAAAGGTAAATTACAAAGAAATAAACAATAGAAACAAAAATGATTGGAGGAGAAATTACGACTCATCGAAGAAACCGTATGGTCATTTGGAGAGCAGGATATAGAAATGTTAATGAATAATATTCAGAACAGTGCGAGGTCTTTTGCGATTTTGAAATCGAAAACTCCACTTTTTTTTCTTTTTTATCTTATCCACTTTTTTTATTTTCAAGTATTTGTAGGATCTCGAAATTCGACGGAGCAGTAGATCCCCAAACAGGACTCACCTATGCAAGTTTTGGACAAGTAAGCAAGATAAATGATTTTTTCAATTCCTTCTATTAGCTCACACTATCCCTATATATATCTTGTTCACTTTTTCAATCATTCATAAAATACATTTTATTCATCCACTCAAGTTCAAATATATTTTGAACTTGAAGTGGATGTCACTTGATGTTAACGCAGTTTTTTCAAATAGTAATTCCTTAATGAAATTTAATTATACCATTTTAGTTTTTAGATTTAAGTTGTATGTATATACCAATAGATGGCGACAGATAAACTTAAAAATGAATGAAAATTATTTATAAAGGACTTTCTGCAATAGAGTGAAAAAAAAAAAAAAGGAATTGACTTTAAAATTTTTTTATATTGTTTATTTTCCAACGACATGGTGGAGTTCCTACAAATAAGTGGATACAGTAATCGAATGCACCTATTAAATTTATCTCTACGATAGTCAATGTGAGGAACATAATTCAATTTACGGTCCAAGATTACACCCAAATATGGAAGAGTGGGGTTTGGCTGGCTTCTTTTTATAACACTGGAATAGGAATCCATTTAGGAAGATCTGTTGCACACTATAAAGCAATATTGCACACAGTGCTGAGAATTTTTCAGGTTGCTGGAACAAGAGGAAATAAAAAATAGAGAGCCATAATTCAGAATGCTACGAATAGTGGAGTTCATAATTTTGATGAGATTCCATGATTGACGTCCCCAAGAGTTTGCAGCTATGGCTTTAATGGCATTAAGTTTTAATAGTTTTCTATTTACTGTAAGAAAATGTTACTTGAAGTTGAGATTATGTGAAGTTATAAAAACGACGGTGTGTTGTTTCCATGATTCCATGATCCATTGGTATTATAAATTTGTAGATGCCAATGTGGCCATCAGGGGACTGATGGCTGAGTGACTGGAGTTCGGTACCACAGATTTCGGGTTCGAGTCCCGCCAGGGCCATAGATGTTTGTAGTGGTTCGGAATCCACTTTCACTCGTAGGTCCCGGTCTCATATGACTGTAAGACCGTTGAGCATAGGGCTGACAACCCTATCTCGTAAAAACAAAACATAGCCTGTCCTGAAATCTGTCTGTAGAGAAACAGTCTTCGCCGACAATGGGGTTGTTGCGCCACTAATGATGAATGTAGACATCTTCTTGCGTTTTATATGAATTTTTTTCAACTGACCTCATGTTTTTTTTTTCTATACACCAGCTTTTAAATATATTTTAAATTTTCTTATTTTTTTATACTGCTAGCGGTTATTCAGTTATAATAATGACATATAAAGGATTGATAAATTCGATATTGAAATTTTTTAACCATTGCTGCTCAAATTTACTATTCTTGAAGAAAAAAAGATTTTTTCTTACCAGACGTATTTTAAAACATTTGATTTACAGCTGAAAAGAAGTACAATTAAGTATGTTAAAACAACCATAAGAAAGTTCTCATTCATTCTGTCACTAAAAATATAGATTTGGTTAACGCCGGTTTAATTAACTTGCCATCTGCATGAGAATGAGACCAAAATTAAAAAAACCCTTTAAAAGTAATTTGAAGGCAATCGATATAATCAATGAAATTATTGCTGGAGATAAACAGGAAAAGAATAAAAAATTGCAAGAACTAGTTCGTTTCTTGTTATAATTTTTTACGTGAAATAAAGGAACTACCGAATGGTAAAAAAAAAAAAAGAATTGCACATTTTGTATGAAAATGCATGATAGCCATTGTTGTGGATGAATAGAATTAGCAATTTAGCCAGCGGTCTAATGTAGTTAGCTTTAGTTTCAATACGTTAGTTTTCTGGGAGACGAGACCTAATACTGTGCCCCAAATGTAAAACCAATTATTTATTTTTTCAAAAAATCTTTATTTATTCTTCTAACTCTCTTTCATCGCCTTGAAAGTAATCCCCTCCGGACACAATGCACTTATAGCATTGCAATTTTTTCCAATCCTCAATGCATGCTAAAAAGTCATCGCCAGGGATGTCATTCAAAGCGCGCGCCGATTCACGTTGAATCTCTTCAATGTCCTCGGAGTGGTCTTTGGAGTTCAGGGAATAGCCAGAAGTCGTATGGTGTGAATACGATGGTTGTGGAACGATATGGGTTTCATTTTAGAAAAGTCACGAAGAATCAATGCAGCGTGAGCTGGCGCATTTAGTGTTTTAGGTACCCATCTAGATTTGACGCTTTTGAGGCCCAAACCATCTTTTAAAATGGAATTGGTCGAACCTTTTGGAATTCCAACATCATCAGTAAGGTCTCTAATTGTAAATCGAGGGTTTGCAAGCATCAAGTCTTTAATTTTTTGGACGTGAGCTTCGTCGGTTGAGGTGGAGGATCGACCAGAGGGCCCTTCGTCTTCAACACGTTCTCTGCCTTCTTTGAACTGTTTATACCACTTCTAACCATTTCTTTCCGATATAGGAATGCTTTCCAATATAGCAATGTGCCAGAAACCTAAAAAGGAAAAATGAAACTGCGTATGTCGTGGGAATGTTAAATTGAAAATTTGTCTTACTTTCTGGACACAATAGTACAACAGATGGATTCGATCAACAGATCAGTTTTAATCATTGTATTAATATGGCATGTATGTAAAATTGTATTCTGAGGAATTTGGCTCTTTTTTGTATTATTAGGATATTCATAAGTTAAAAAACTCTTGATATATGCTTGCATTATGAAACTTTATTCTGAAAAAAAAAGAAGACAGAATAATTTCCAATCTAAGTAGGAATGTGTATTTTTCTCAAATTTCTGTGGTAATATGTATGAATTACTGAATATTAATTTACTGTCAGCAGTTTTGCCATATTCTTTAAAATTCTATTGTCTAATGTTACATTTTGTAACAGAATGCTAGCAGTCAAGGGTTTAATGCTAGAGTACATGTGATTAACAGTGACAAAAAAAAAAAAATTTTCGATTATTATTCTACAGTTCAAATATAATCTACATCAAGTATATTCATTGGCTCAATGACCTCGTACGTCTTGTACGTCGTGACGTGCCAAGTACGAGTGGTGTAGAGCCGTTGCCGCGAAACTTCGATCCTTACAATGTACTCGCGTTGACTATCTGCAATATGAATATCGCTTCCTTCTGCAATACATTTCTTCGCATATTAACCAATTTTATGCAATTTCACCAAGGATTTCAATCAGTTTTGGATTTTACACGTAGAAATTTTATTTTATTGTGGTTTTTATTGTTATATTCAGTTGTATCATGCCGATAATTTTCAAACTATCCCTTGATCACTCCTATAAAACATCATCATCATCAATAGCGCAGCATCATGTTGGGCCAAGGACGTCTGCCAGATTTCGAGACAGGAGATGATATCATTTTTACGGGGTAAGGTTGTCACCCCTACGCCCATCGCTCTACATTCATATTAAACCGGGACATGATGGCCGAGTGGCTAGTGCTCTGGCCATCAGTACCACAGGTTTCCTGTTTAAATCCCGCCAATACCATGGATGTTTGTAGTGGTGCGAAATCCACTTTAAACCGCAGGTCCCAGTTCCCTGAGATCGTAGAGCGTCACAGAGCTTAATCGACAACCAACCAGAACTCCTCACCAACATCATTCCCAAACTGTAAAAGGGACAACCCAGGTCTAGGCACAGTGATATGATGTAATAGTAGTAGTCATATTAGACCAGGATCTACGGTTTAAAGTGGATTCTGAACCTCTACAAACATCCATGGCAACATTAGGAATCGAACCCGAAATTTGTTGTACCGAGAGTCAGAGCTCTAGTCACTCAGCCATCGAATAATACATCTAGATCCCGAAATGTAAGATCATATTGGTATTGATGATTGTGGATTGAGTGGATTCAAGTGGATTGAGCATATGATTAGATTTTAGGCCATACTTTAGGAAAGAAATATTTTCAAGATAATACATTAAAATACTTTATATCAAGGATAAGTTTTCCTTTCTATCTATGTTTAGTGGCAACATGTTAATTTGCAAATGTTTACACAACCAGAAAGAAAGATTAAATATCACTTTGATAGTTTTAAGTACGGTTTATTTTGCTCTCATTAAAGTTAGTAAAATTTTAGTAAAATATATAAATAAACTTTGGCTAAATTTAAAATAATTTTAATTTTAAATCGCTAATGCTTAAGAAGATATTTCTACTTCTTCGGTGGCATTAATTACGTGCAATTAGAAGAATAAATCGAGTTAAATTTAGAGTTTGTATTTCAAGAAAGAGGCATCGTAAGCATGTTTCCATTGAAGTGAAAAATCAGTTTTTATGTATTAACATTTATTTTTTTTCATTCTCTGCAACAAAACAAGAGGATGACAAAAATTAATATTAATAATAACATTAAAATTATGCAATGTTCTTCCATGAGGCAATATGATAAAAATATTGTAATGACTTTACTGTTATATCATAAGACCAATTTCATCATTTTGTTAACGGACGTCAAAATCGTAATTTTATAAGAGTATATATATTTTATAATTGTGAAGGGTAACAGTTGTCAACATTATAGTATTTTTATTGCTCTTGATGTAAATATATTTCATCAGTAGTTCTCTTTAGAAAATTCAATTTCTAATTCTGAATGAATCTAATTACAATCATCGCTTAAAAAGTAATCAATTTAAAATAGGATCTATGTGAGTAAGAAGGAATAGTGAATACAATTATTTCATATTGTCCACCATCATGTGTATCTGCCAATGACTCAAAATATTGACAGATACAATATTTTTTGGACATTGAATGTACAATAAGCAAATTTTAAGAAAAGTTAGAAAAGATTACAATTGAAATTTGAATCAAACATAGAAACCAATTACCTGAAAATTGAATCAAATGTAGAGATTTGTATTTCAAGAAAAAGGCTTGGAAGATATTTTGCTGATTTAAAATTTTTATGTTGAGTGAAAAACTTTCAGAAAAAAAAAAAAAAAGGTGCTACAATTGCTCGAGATTATAATCTTGAAGTGAACTAAAAGACTTCGAAGGAAAGTAATGTTATCAAGATTATCATTATTTATACAAACATACTGCTATTTAGATTTTGATTCCAATACATTCAAGCATGGATAAACTGAGAAAAGAATACATGTTTGCCTTTGACTTAGTTACAACAGTAATGCAAACTTATGCGCCAAATTGGGAAACTTACAGTTTAATTCCCAGATCCGATTCGGAAAGCAGCTGTTTCACCGAAAATGTGCGTGAAGCTGTAAAACGTACTTCAGATATTCAAGCATCGCACACCGCCAGCTATGCTTTTGATCACTGGTTCAAAAAGCAACAGATCAACCTGGAAAACATCAAGAGTTTGATTCAGAAAGTGACTGTTGACTTTTGCATGGAGGAATACAACCCTGTCGATTTTCTGGAAGTATGTTGTTTAATTTCAGAACTGTCTGCTCTTGCATACATTTATGGCGTTTGGGCTGCTCCGCAATATTCCATATTTTGCATCACACATATTATGTTGTACTTCCAAAGATGCCATCAATTTACTGACTCTTCTTGGTTGGATCTAGATAGATGTGCTCAAGATTTGCTGTTGATGTAAGTCGATCATTTTATTTGATAGGCAGATATATTCTGTAAACAAAATCAAATCGGCCTTACAAAGATCCAAGCATTGATTGAATGTGCCTTTTTATCGATTTCTGGGCAATATTTTTACAGCTAAGTTGAAATTTGTATAATTACGTGTACAAATATGACAAATACAACCTTGTCGACTTTTTTGGAAGTGTGTTGTTTAATTTCAAAAATGTCTGCTCTTGCATACATTTACGGCGTATGGGCAGCTCCGCAATATTCCATATTTTGCATTATACATATTTTGTTGTACTTCCAAAGATGTCACCAATTTACACTAGATCTATTCCAAAGATGTCACCAATTTACACTAGATCTATTCCAAAGATGTCACCAATTTACTCTAGATCTCTTCCAAAGATGTCACCAATTTACTCTTTTTTTTTACTCTTCTTGGTTGGAGTTGGTTAGATGCGCGCAAGATTTGCTGTTGATGTAAGTGGTTCATTTTATTTGACAGAGAGATATTATGTAAACAAAATCGAGTCGGCCGTACAGAAAACCCAAGCATTGATCAAATGCACTTTTTTATCGATTTTTGGGCAATATTTTAACAAGAAAGCTGAAATGTGTATAATTAAATGTACAAATGGGACTATAAAATCATTCGGAAATTAAGTTTTAAATATCTTTTCTTACTGTTATAAAAATAAGTGTAAGTTTGACCTCCATAGTGTAAAATTTATTTGTTATAGCTTTTAATCCAGTTATATTTATATTTAGAAAATGTAATGGATAGGCAATTTTTTATTTTAACATCAATGTTTTTGATCCCATGCAAAAAAGTGCATCAAACCATTTTTATGTTTTTTAAAATGTTTATAAAATATTAAACAGAAATCAATTTAAATTATTAATGCATTTATTCTTAACAACCAAGTTAATATTATGAGGATTTTGAAATAGCAATAATCAAAGATATTGATATATATATATCGATATTATATATCGATGAAATTGATATTTATGTCAAATGGTATGAAGGATAAAATCTTGAAAGAAAAAGTAACTAAATACTTTTTATATATATATATATATATATATTAATTGAATTTCTATTTGTGTCCATTTAAAAGGTTCAATTTATATGAAGCAAATATGCTTATGTTCAAGTACATATATATTAATATGTATCGATATTTTAAGATATGTCATAAATACGTATTTGTACATTGCATTGATTAATCGATGCATGTGAATAGGTATCAATTAATTAATGTACTAGCCAATTTTTTTTATTAGATCTAACATAGTTCAAGTTATATTGTGTTTCATACTCTTCTAAAATTGAACACTGTAAATTCAAATTTGTGTAAATTTCTTAAGATCTGAACTATAAATTAACAAAGTTGTTATTGTTCACTGTATCTATAAAAAAATATTGGAACATTCAAAATTAATTTTTTGCTGACTAACAAAAATATTTTTAAAACACTTTTAAAAAATGTTTTGAAAGTATCACTAATTTTTATTGTTCTTAGACTCATAATGATTTTACTGTTTGTAAACTTTGTGAGTACATTTCTTATGAATCAATTTATTTATTAAGTCAAGTGAACTTTATGAAAATTTTCATTCTTGTATTCGATTTATTAACAAAAATAGTTTTATTTTATTTTTATTAACAAAATTTATCTAATAAAATAAATTAACAATGAAGTTATGTTTCAGTTATTTT